>APFE030459532.1:0-58451 GCA_000404065.3 Pinus taeda | reverse complement strand
TATGAGTGAAATTTAAATGATATTATTTTCTGTAACTAATTTTGAAAATTATTTCTTAAATTAATCCATAAATAACTTTTACATAAAATTATATATATGAAATTTAATGTATAAAAAAACTAAAACATGTTTAGCTTCTGAATGCGAACCTGTTGGGCATCCGTCAATAATGATATAAGGGCCGATTCAAAGCTTCAAATAGCACATACTAATCCAACTACCCCAAGATCTCAATCATTGAAATCTTGTAATTTGTAACTGTAAAGTGTTAGGATAATAATCAAATAAATCGGCTGAACTAACCTTGCCATAAAAATGCAATTTGTGGACAAAAGATATTATATATTTGATATAAATTTTTAATTTTTAATTATAAATTATATTTTATTTACTAATTTATTTATAAAAATTGAACATTATTTATAAATAAACATAAAAATTAAATAAATTTTTATGACAGGAAGGACTATTATCCTAATGTAAATTATTTCCTAATTTACATTATCCTCTTTGTGGAAGGTTGCAGGAGGGACTAATAATAGTAACCACAGGAATCATCTAGAAGTATAGCGCAATTTGCGGGAGTAGGCGTGCGTTTGTGAGAGGACGAATCATGTTGGACTCCCATTATGCAACTTGGGTTTGTATTACACTCCTCCAACGTTCAAACCAATTCGGGTGCCACGTGTGTGTGACAGGTAAGGTATGACAAGTAGTGGGCGCGTTCAAACCAATTTGAATGTAGAATCCAAGTAGTGCGCGTCAGTTTGTGAGAGGCAAGTTTGTTACATTTTCTGACAATAAAGAAGCATCTTATGCTACCATAATGCCACTTCTGTTTGTATTACACTCTTCCAACGTTCCACATGAGTTGATCACACGTTCAAACCACACCGGAAATGCATATATCCGGCGGATGGTTCCAAATGAGGCAAGCGTTGATGGCTATATTTATGTCTTTCGAATTTCATTTTACACCATTTTCATCCTCCTCTATCCATCTATGTTCAGATTGTGTGCTGGTCTGTGTGGTTTGAGTCAGAGGTGAGTAAGTTTATGTCTGTGGTTTGAGTATGGGTATGTGTCGGTCTGTGTGTGAGGCAGTAGTCAGTCATGTCCCGGTAGATAGAGAAGGAGGGTTTGCAATTTTTGAGTTCATGGAGATCAATGATGCTCACGCCATCAAAGTCTATTTCTGTATGCAATTCTATTTCATTGTCCTGTTTTTTTATTATTATAAATTATTGAATTGCCATTTACATCCTCATCTAAATAATGTTGCTGAAAAATGTTTAAATGGTGCAGGTCATTGAAGTTGTTGTTAACGCTGGCTAAAGAAATGAAATCATTATTGCGAATCCCACCTCCAATTCCAGGTATGGCCTTTCAATTAATATACTGTATGATTTGAAATATTATATGAAGGTGTGCACAATGTGATTTAGCTTACCATCCCGGCAGCAATAGGGTCATATTCCTTTATGTTGCACCCTATTCCTCTATGTTTTGTAGGCCATTGGATATTCCTTTATGTTTCACCCTATTCCTCTATGTTTTGTAGGCCATAAAGGACCTGTAACCTTCAACCCATAATATTGTCGTACCGTTAATCTCCACACCTAGAAGTAACCCTAGAATAGTCATTTCCATATAGAGATGCTGGTCGTAAGGGGCAGGAAAGACGCTAGCTACATACTCTGGATAGCGAGACTAATAGCCGGTACTGCCACTAGTCACAGTTTCTCTGCATAATACAACCACTAGCTTCTCATGCAAGGGTAGATTAAGCAGGAAGGCACCACCGAAAATAAACCTTACCCTGGCATATACAGAGGCACAGCCCAAAAATCTCATAGGGCAAGATCCTACAGAGTCAAATCTAAACCCAGCCCTTTCTATTCATTCTGCAATTCAAAATCTAGACGAATAGCCTGGCACTAGTAATACAACCAATTGCTTGACCAGTACTGTCACTATTCATCGAACCTCCAATAATTTAGACCATACGTTGCCGGTTGCCTTCGCTTCGTGTAAGTTAAAAATGCTTTTGATGCTGTATACGGATTCCCATGAACCTTTCTTTCCCTGTGCTTACAAAATCCACTGATTAAATTAAAGGATTGTACGTGATTGAATGTTGATTCCAAGTCAACCCCCAAGGAAATATGGCGTCAACTTGGTAAGAGGCAGGTTCTTGGCACGGAACCTCCAGAACCAGAAACTTTTTCTCCGGAGGAAGCTGGTTAATTTTATAAAATTTGAAAGTTTCAGATATTTTTGAATTAAAAACTGCCCATATTTTTATCACAGCCCAAACTATAAAGTAATAGTCCCAAATTTAATTCAATCCAATGTTATAGCTCCTTTACAAAAATTTGTTATAGCTCCTTTACAAAAATTTGTTAGCTTGGTAGATTTTATAATATTTGGAATATTTTTTAATTAGAACTGGTTTAGATTTTAACCACACTCCAAGCTATAAACTAATTACAGTGTGTCACTGAAATTCAATAATTCAGCGTCCAGGTAGCATTTTCATATTACAAAGAGAAACTACACTACTGATTCTCATATTACAAAGAAATTTCAGTCATCCATATAGTGAGCTTTACTTTCCTGGAATTGTAAAAAACTACAGCCTAGTTGATCTTGATCATTACTGCTGGATTCCCATCGATGTGATTTCTTTAAACTTCTTTTCTTTCTACCCACTGGAATTCCTCTAAGCCCTAAAGTAAGTATAGTTTACATTCCAAGGATTTCTGGCAGGCCTTTTTAGGTCCTTTGATAAAGGAGGTAATTCTAGGTCCATCTATTAAGGAGTTACTTTCATTATTTACTTAAGGAATTAGGTCATTGAGTTTGGTTCATTTCAGTTGTAAAAGAATTAATAATTTATTTATTTTTCAATTTTTATTTTTTAATTTAGTAGAAAATTTTCAACATTCTTTTCCTTTTTTCTTTTTAATTTAGTAGAAAGTTTTATCATATTTAAAATAGTTATTATTTAGATGAATTACTAGAAACTTTTACCATTCTCACTCTCATTTCATTGCAAACTATACTTGTTCTACTTACTAGATTCACACTTCACTGCAAAATGTTCATATTTTACACCACTTCCACACATCATTGCAAATATCTCTGGTAGTTCATTTCAAATCACTAATTTCTCTTTATGCAAATATTCCTTGTAGTGCACCTCTAGATTCTCTTCAATTTGTAGATACTCCTTGCAGATTCTCTTAAGTTTTGGATTTGCTCTAATGAAATTATTTAATTATTATTTCAAATACTCTTTAGTCAAATCACTTTCAAATGGTTATGCAAGCTATCTTCCTTCTTCCTTAAATTTAATTGTTATTATATTAAATTTGTAAATAATAGCATACTTGTATAGCTTTGCACAATAATATTGTATTAATGTTTTTTCGTTAATGTATTATCATGTGCATACATATATGGATATTCTTTACTAATTGTTCATTTAATTATGTTCCAACCTTTTAGGAAGGGTTTGTATACTAACAATATCATCTCAATGTTGTGTGTTGCAGAAAATTTATCAATACCAAGTTGCTCCTTACTTGAAGACATTATATCTTTTTATGTTTTGTAAAGTTGTAATTACAACAATTTGTATTTTTGTTGTTGTTTAGATGGGCCCATCAAAGAATGTAAATGAACATAAACTATCTTTAATAAAAGGAGTAAGCTTTATTTTTTGTGGAGGGGAATTCAACCCCTCCAAATGGCTCTTAGGAAGGTTAAATTGTAACCCTCCTTTGAGTTGTGTTGTTCCTTGTGGTCATGGTTTTCATTATCTTTAGTTTATAGTAACTTCAATATGCTCAAACACAAATACATTATTTTATTATAATAAATTATTTAACATTTGTTCACATAAATTATTTAACATTTTTTCAACACAAATGGCAAAATCACTCTTTTTCACCTAAATTATTTAACATTTTTTCAATGTTTTAAACATCTTCCCCAAATACACATAAATGAAAAAGCCACTCTTATACACATTAATTATACATCATTTATAACCTATATTAATAAATATATATATAATTATTGTATATATTATATATATATATATATATTTCTTTTTGTTTTTATTTTATTTTTGTTTATTTATTATTTAATTATAAATGTATTAATATTTTAATTATATTTTCCCTTTATGAAATAAATATTATTTTTTATATTCTATCTTTTTATAAATTCAATAAATAATAATATATTATTTAGAGTGTTGTAAATATTTAATGTTTTATTATTATTTATAGTTATTATTATATCTAATGTTTGTATTTATGGTTTTTATATTATATGTATAATATATAATTATGTCTTTATATATAATTATATATGAATGTATTTGAGTTATAATGTATGTTTTGGATTGTGTTTTATATGTATGTATATGAATGTATTATTTTGAGAATTGAAATAATGTTTTTATTTGTTGCATTTCAATAGTTAGAATTTATTTGTTTAGGTTTATGTTTTGATTTGTATCAATGAATAAGATATCTCTTTCTATATTGTGTATGTGAACGTATTATAGAGAGTATTTGTATTACTTGTATGTATTCTTTTTGGAGTGTTTATTCTTCTTTGTTTATAAATGTCTCTATGAGTGTAATGTTTGAGTATTCCTTGAGTGTTAGAGTAGTGATTTCATTGTTTGTGTATATACAAATGTATTTTTATGAATAGTTGTTTGTATTATTTTGAGTGTTTTTCAAGATTCCTTCATTATTTGCTTGTGTGTGTATTTTTTGAGTATTCTTGTTTGTGGATATTGTTTACTTGTATGTATATGAATGTGTTATTTATTGTATTTGTAAATGTATTATTTACTTGCATATGTGTATGAATTTATTCTTTGCTATACTTGTGTGTCTATTATTTACTTATATTCTTTATTATGTGTATGAATCTATTCTTTTCTATATTCATATGTGCAGTTTTTAGTTGTATTCATTGTATGTGCATAAATGTATTATTTATGTGTGTATGATTCTATTCTTTGTAACATTTGTATGTGTCTTGTTTACTTGTATTCTTTGTATGTATATGAATGTATTCCTTGTGTGTGTATGAATATATTCTTTGTCACATTTGTATGTGTATTGTTTACTTGTACACTTTGTATGTGTATCAATGTATTCTTTATGTGTGCATGAATCTATTCTTTGCTACATTTGTATGTGTGTTGTTTAATTGTATTCTTTGTATGTGTGATAATATTCTTTGTGTGTATGAATATATTCTTTGCTAAATTTGTATGTGGCTTGTTTAAATGTATTCTTTGTATGTGTGTGAAAGAATTCTTTGTGTGTATGAATCCATTCTTTGCAACATTTGTATGTGCCTTGTTTACTTCTATTCCTTGTATGTGGATCAATGTATTATTTATGTGTGTATGAATCCATTCTTTGCAACATTTGTATGTGCCTTGTTTACTTGTATTCTTTGTATGTGTATCAATGTATTCTTTATGTGTGTATCAATCCATTCTTTGCAACATTTGTATGTGCCTTGTTTACTTGTATTCTTTGTATGTGTATCAATGTATTCTTTATGTGTGTATGAATCCATTCTTTGCAACATTTGTATGTGCCTTGTTTACTTGTATTCTTTGTATGTGTATCAATGTATTCTTTATGTGTGTATGAATCCATTCTTTTCTACATTTGTATGTGCCTTGTTTACCTGTATTCTTTGTATGTGAATGAATGTACTCTTTATGTGTGTATGAATCCATTCTTAGCTACATTTGTATGTGCCTTGTTTACTTGTATTCTTTGCATGTGTATGAATGTATTCTTTATGTGCGTATGAATCCATTCTTTGCTACATTTGTATGTGCCTTGTTTACTTGTATTCTTTGTATGTGTATGAATGTATTCTTTATGTGTGTATGAATCCATTCTTTGCTACATTTGTATGTTCCTTGTTTACTTGTATTCTTTGTATGTGTATCAATGTATTCCTTATGTGTGTATGCATCCATTCTTTGCTACATTAGTATGTGCCTTGTTTACTTGTATTCTTTGTATGTGTATCAATGTAATCTATTCTTTGCTACATTTGTATGTGTGTTGTTTAATTGTATTCTTTGTATGTGTGTGAATATATTCTTTGTATGTGTATGAATGTATTCTTTATGTGTGTATGAATCCATTCTTTGCTACATTTGTATGTGCCTTGTTTACTTGTATTCTTTGTATGTGTATCAATGTATTCTTTATGTGTGTATGCATCCATTCTTTGCTACATTAGTATGTGTGTTGATTAATTGTATTCTTTGTATGTGTATGAAAATATTCTTTTTGTGTATGATATACTCTTTGCTAAATTTGTATGTGGCTTGTTTAATTGTATTCTTTGTATGTGTGTGAAAGAATTCTTTGTGTGTATGAATCCATTCTTTGCAACAATATTACGTGTCTTGTTTACTTGTATTTTTGTATGTGTATGAATGTATTTTTTATGTCTGTATGAATCTATTCTTTGTTCCAATTTGTATATGTCTTGTTTACTTGTATTCTTTGTATGTGTATCAATGTATTCTTTATGTGTGTATGAATCCATTCTTTGCAACATTTGTATGTGCCTTGTTTACTTGTATTCTTTGTATATGTATCAATGTATTCTTTATGTGTTTATGAATCCATTCTTTGAAACATTTGTATGTGCTTTGTTTACTTGTATTATTTGTATGTGTATCAATGTGTTCTTTATGTGTGTGTGAATCCATTCTTGGCTACATTTGTATGTTCCTTGTTTACTTGTATTCTTTGTATGTGTATCAGTGTATTCTTTATGTGTGTATGAATCCATTCTTTGCTACATTTGTATGTGCCTTGTTTACTTGTATTATTTGTATGTGTATGAATGTATTCTTTATGTGTGTATTAATCCATTCTTTGATACATTTGTATGTGCCTTGTTTACTTGTATTCTTTGTATGTGTGTCAATGTATTCTTTATGTGCATACGAATTCATTCTTTGCTACATTTGTATGTGCCTTGTTTACTTGTATTCTTTGTATGTGTATCAATGAATTCTTTATGTGTGTATGCATCCATTCTTTGGTACATTAGTATGTGCCTTGTTTACTTTTATTCTTTGTATCTGTATCAATGTATTCTTTATGTGTGTATGCATCCATTCTTTGCAACATTTGTATTTGTCTTGTTTACTTGTCTTCTTTGTATGTGTATCAATGTATTTTTTATGTGTGTATGAATCCATTCTTTGCTACATTTGTATGTGTCTTGTTTACTTGTATACTTTGTATGTGTCTCAATGTATTCTTTATGTGTGTATGAATCTATTCTTTCCTACACTTATATGCATCTTGTTTACATGTATTCTTTTCATGTGTATCAACATGTTCTTTATGTGAGTATAAATATATTATTTGATACATTTGTATGTGTCTTGTTTAATTGTATTGTTGTACAGGTAAATCCCCTCTGCGGACAGAGGCGATCCCACTAGCCTAAATGGGGTCTAGCAATAATCAAACAACGCTAACGTGCAGGTTCCTAATTGCAAAGTAAAGGACGATGATGAGGGCCTACCTCGAATCCAACGCTAGTATTCGTATAAGAGTCATCGCTTCAATTCTTTCGCTTCAGCTGGTCACAATCCTCATGATCCTCATGAACGGACACCTGCACATGCAAAGAACAAGACAAATACAAGCATAAAATCCAAGAAATACAACTATGTATTAGTAAGAAAGGATACAACTCAAACAACATTATAAAGACAATATGAGTGGAACCATAATTATAGCCATCTATTATTATTGATAAACAAAAGAGAATACAACCAAGTTCTTATGTCAAATCCTCCTTTGGCTAGGTGATCAGCAACACATGCCTTGCAAAGCTCATAGTGGATAGGGAACAAACCTCTCTCTCCTTGATTACTTGGACATGGATCTCCTCCTTAAATATATAGCCTTATGGGGATGAACAAGGCCTCTTGTAGCATGAGCTTAGCAACTCTCAGACTTTGGTCCTTAGAATTTGGAGCTTGAAGAGTAGAATTACTAACTAGCTTGTCAAAGGCAAAAGGACAAGCTTATATAGAGAGAGGAGAAGGAGATAGGATCATCCACAAGATTCATGGGATTGTCCTTATCATTAGGAAGCTTCCATGAGAGGTGGATAACTACTTCCCTCCTTGGGAGATTCGAAGCCCAACTGAACTAACTGAAATTGGAATCAGTTCATGAAAAGGTTAGGAAGAACCTTCAGAAGTTTGTTTGTTAAAAACTTTACCCAACTGGGTTGGCGCTAGTGCGACTCTGACATAGAGCGCCAGCCAGCGCACCCTCTTTAGAGGATTTCCCCCATTGGCGCGAGTGATACACTGTGGAACAACACCAATGGAAAAAGGGCTATATTTATGGGTATTTTGCAGAAGGTGTATTCAAGGAATATGAAGTACATACTCAAGGGGATACAATACAAGTGTTTTCAAGTTATGTCACTTCTCATAGGTCCTGGAATAGGTCCTCCAATGTACGGGAGAAGAGGTAACAGGGACGGTGACAAAATACTGTGTAACAGATGCCCCCTAAAGCATGAAGCCTGAGAGAGAGAGAGGGGTGAAATGCTTTACAAGAACATGGTCGACTGAAAACACGGCCGCTGGAGAACCTGCACGAAGTACAACTAATATCTCATGTACATGATGTACATTGTATGGGCGTAGCCATCCATAGCAGAGTACATAAAAATTTGGATCCATGGTATGGACGCAGCCATCCAGTGAGGATCAACGAATAGACTCAGGCATGGTCGCAGCCATCCAGTGAATGAGTCATGTAGTGATTATAATAATCCACAAAATGCAACCTGGATCTCAACAGACAAAATCCAGGTTCTTGCGCTCCATCGCGACTCGAACAAAGTACAAGTTCAAGCATGTCAATATGGGAGTCGAAGTCGAACATGCGAGAACATCGTCTGATTACTAGTCAATGATGAAAACTGTTAACAGACACAAGTGGTACCACCAATAATGACAATGGTCCTCAAGGGACTATAGGTCCAATCCACATTGTGCGAATCAGTGAGCCGGTGTTGAACACCTGTAGAATCATCCAATCAGAGGCCAATGATGAAAACCTCACGTCGAACATGAAGAACCTGCCACTGAGGCATCCAAGCTCCAAGGTACTTGAAGGGAGTCTCTAAGTCGACTTCCTGGATAATGAGCTGAAGTCGACAGGAAGTGACCTTGATCGAAGGTGGGCCATAATGTTTCCCACATCATCGACATGAGACACAGAAGGATAAACTGTTTTGTGTGAGGTATCAAAGGGAGGTTGAGTATTTTGCAGAGGTCAAATTCTCTTGAACATATCGGCGGCACGATAGTGGACTTGGTAGTATTTGACATCAAATGATCAAGGGTCATGGTGACAAGACGATGAGCAGATGAATGGTCAAATAGGATAACCCAAACCCACGGAGGCAAGTGTAAAACAAGATGAGATGTCCCCACCCAGAAATGAATGCAGACAAGTGCCATGTTCAAGAGCGACATACTGTCGACACGACGATAATTGTGGTTCCTTTATTCCCCCACCATTTCAGGTGAGTACCTCTGTTATTTTTGGATGACAAGATTGATGTGGATAACATATGCTTGGGAGGCGTCATCATGATGGAATCCGATGTCATTAAGTTTTAACGAGTCTGACAAAGGAAGAACTCGGCGCCTTTTAATGTTTAGAGAGTTTGAAAAGACAACGAAAAGGAAACTCCAGGGGTGTCCTTTTTCGTAAAGTTGTGTCTCTCGAGCCTGAAAAAGTATAAAACCATGCTTGAAAGAACCACCCAATCATTACGACCGAGGAGTACTTTTCATAAGTAGTGATTATGATCTGAAAAAAGTAAAAAAGCGATCAAAACCACATCGCTTCGTGACCATTAATGAACCGGAAATGACAAGGATCTGCAATCTTTTCATTTTTAAACAGTCGGAAAAAGGGTTTAAAGACGATCGCCTCTCATTTCTGTTTAATGAGTCGAGAGGACCAACTCAGAATTATTTTCACATTTATAGAGTCAGAAAAGAGCAAAAGATGACTCCAAAGTGACTTTTTCGTGTATTTACCGAGTCCGAAAAAGTATAAAATACAACTCGTTTCGCCGCCAAAGCTACATAAACACTTGTCGTTGCACAAGAAATCGGCGTAAAATCCATTTTCGACACAAATATTCATAAAAATATCCATAAAATGACTTTTAAAACCTATTTAGGGGTCAAAAAGTTATAAAATGGTGAAAATGGTAAATTAAAAAATTACTTTTCACTTTTTACCTTTGGAGAGCGACATTAGGGCTTTTGGAGTGCGGCTTTCAGTTGGCCATTGCGACAAATCCAATGGACCATTTGGAGCGCCGTCAGTGTCAGGTAAGAGGTCTCGTCCTTAGCTCCATTTATATCCATTTAGAATTTGTTTTAAATTTCTTTTTCATCCCCTATAGGGAGGATTTCAAATTTAGGGGTTGCACCCATTGGCGCGGGTTTCGGGCACGGACCCGTGCCAATGGGGCAACTTTCCCATAGGGCACGCGCCCATGGGCCTGACTGTTTCAAAAAAAGTCTCGTCAATGGCCGCGTGGATTTTTGGGCAAACTTTTAACAAATTTAAACCTATTTACATGCAATTTCAAGTTATTTAAGAATCTAATTTATTGTTTTGGGCTTCTGTTTGCAGGGAAACACACAAAAATGGTGATTGTGTGGAAAGAACGAGAACATGACCAAGTAGACCCATTGGCCTTAGCAGATGAGGAATGCATGGAGGCACTTAGAGCATGTGGGCTCAAGAAATTTTTAATGTTTTCCTATTTGCAAGCTCAGCTAGAGCTTTTACAGTATTTGGTCAACTTGTGAGACATACAGGAACAGGTGTTCCAAATACGGGACCAAGCATTGGAGTTAGACGTATCCAATGTCTACTTCCTCACTGGATTGTCATGATGGGAGCCGGTACCTCGATTGACTGGTAGCAGACCATCTGGAGAGAAGATGGAGGAGGTGAAGGCCCGAGTTTGCCGAGGTGCCAGATACAAGCAGGGCAGCTCGAAGGTGGATATCCCCACCGTTCCGAACTTGACCCTGAGAGCATTGCTCTTTACCATCACACGAGCTATGGGGGCACAGGCGCCCCATGAAGCTACAAAGAACCATTTGATCTTGGCTACAGAGTGCCTTAGTTTGCTAGTCTTCAACTGGGCGTCAGTAGTGACGACCAATATGAAGAGGCAGCTGAGTAAAGCCAACAAGGGCAAGCTGCAGCAGTTCGAATATGGCTCCATCTTGGTGACGTTCTTCCTGGAATGCATGCCAAGCTTCCAGGGCCAAGGGGTCTTTGTTCCAGACCCAGCACCTCAAGAGCTGAGGATGCCTCAATGGGCGGCACTGATGCCGAGGGGTGGTCGCGGTCCGCAGATGTCCTTTAGACCCGAGTTTTTCGGGTGGCTTCGCCACCAACTGATTGTGGTGGAGGATTGGCCATATGTGGGGACAGACTTCACCAGAGACACTGACCTTCCCCTATTGGAGGGAGAGGATTGGGACGAGGAGATTGTTATGACCTCATTTTTTGATTTTGTGTTTTTATGATTTTTTTGTTAGTACATGCTTGTCTTAATGACTTTTATATGCATATGCAGATGTCAGGCCAGAGCGTCCAGCTGCCATTTCTCCCATAGCGAGGAGACACCCAGTATTAGCAGCAGGAGCAGATCCTCAGGAGGAGGGTGGTGATAGAGGGGAGCTTATTCAGAACCTCAAGGCTATCACTTGAGGGATCCAAGATTACGCTTGGCTAGTGGATGTCCTGCTAGCGTACGAGAGGCACACAGTGGGGGTGCCAACTCGCATCCACCGGCTCCTGAGGCATTTAGTGCGAGCGGTGACGTGCTACCATGAGCACCACCAAGACTAGATATCTAGGCTATTTCTTTTCATGCATATTTTTTGAGAGACATGTTGTCTCCGGATGTATTCAGACAAACATGTATTGTTTTTTGATGATGCATGAGGTGCAGCATTTTGGACACACACACACACACACACACACACACATATATATATATATACATATGTTTTATTGTACTTTATGCTTCTTGTATTATGTTGAATTACATGTTATGCAAATGCCTGTCCAACACATAATTAGCTAATGCATCGGTTAACGTGTTAATCCGTCTTGGAATATGTTGATAAGTAATGAAATCAAAATCCATTTCTAATAACTTAACACGTAAATACAACCTTAAGTTCCGATGATCTCTGACAGAATAACGCCCGTTGAGTTCGTGGACGTAAGCTGAGAGTCCAAGTTTACAACCAGTGTTCGAATGCCTAGGTTAATCGCCTCAACTAATAATTCAATCACAGCACTATATTTAGCGACATTGTTCGTTGTACAACCTAGACAAACCCCTTGAATGTCTACTAACTCACCCTGAGGATTGTAGATCACCCATGCGACAGATGACAAGTTGCATGTACTACGGGAGGCACCATCATCGAAACCAACGTAAGGCAATCTAGACATCTGTCCAAGAAGAAAAAAGACACAATAAGCGGCAATCACACCGACAAAACAAGACAAAAATATGAAAACATGCACACAGAACACACTTGTTGAAAGCACACGTATATAGAAAAAAAAGAGTGCCTGGATTCATGCATAGTTCAAGTCAAGCCCATTTCGAGACTTGCCTTATCGCACTGTTGCGTAACCGGCTTAGATAATGTAGGTGTCATCTCGGCCTGCTTTATAAAATGATCAACAACACTGGTGATCTGCCCATGCCCCCCCGACTGAGCGAGGTTTACAAGATAGAGGATCAATGCCCCCTTGTGCAGAGGGACCGAGGGTCATAATAGTGTGCAATGAGGGATCAGAACGAGTAGAAACCAAACTGAGCGAACCAAGGTTCAGAGGTGGGAGTGAAAAGACACCCATGAGGGTAGGGTCTTTGAGGAGCCCGACTCCCACACTCCCGTAAGGGATGGAGGTATGCTCCACGAAAGGCACATTGCCTTCAGAAGAAGAAGCGAAGAAGGAGAGCTAGTCTATCGTGACAATTTTTCCCTGATGAGGGAAGTGAATGACACGGAAGAGGGACGAAGCCACGGTACGCATGGCATATGTCCAACTCCGGCCTAGAAGGAGGTTGTAAGTAAGATTTGTGTCCAAGACCTCAACTTCCACTTCAACGGTTTTCCCTTCTAAAGTAATCGGCAATCGTTGAAGGATACCATAAGGACGTGATTCTCTACCATCAAAGGCTTCCAACATCATGGGAGACTGGCTCAAAGTCGGGGACCCGATCGCTTTCCAACAAGCAACAGACATGATGCAAGTTGATGCGCCTTCATCAATAACCGCACGATGGATCGTTTTCGAATTGATGATGACTTGTATGAGGAAGGCGATCTGATGAGGCAGCCTTGGGATATGGCTCTCGAGATCAAAGGTGATCAAATCAGAATCTGTCGGGTCGATGCCACCGATGGCCAATAACAGGGACTTCCTCTGAGGGGGGCAGCTCTGGAGAACTTCTAAAGCAGACATAGCAGACGGAGCCTGTGCTAAGTCCTCAACTATGCTATAGTGTTGGGCAGCACGAGCATTTGGGTTGTAAGATGATCTCTGGAGTACTCCTTTGGGAGGGGGTCGGATGGGCGTCTCAGTATTAGGTCTCTCGATGTGGAGCAGACCAGAACTGGACGGAGGAGCGCTCGAGGTGACCTCAGGCTCCTTCCTAGCGGATGACGGATATTCCTTTGTTCGAGTCGTTACATGAACGAGAATGGTTCCAGCCATGAACACTTGGGAACTGAAGGGAGATGAAGACGAAGAAGGATCGGCCACCATTTGAGTTTGTTGAGAGGGGAAAGGTTCTTTTAGAACCGCAGGAATCCTAGGAGCGCCTTTCAACAAATGACTAACCTCAGATCGCCTTGGGTAGTCTTTGGTATAATGATCCTCATCACAGATAAGACAGGGAGACTTTGGTTTACGCTGGCTCCTTCCTCGAGTGGAGGTTTGGAGGAATCCTGTTTGGGTTGCTCAGACTTATTCTTCGCTTTCCCCTTTTTATTTCCTTTCGAGGCCTTGTTCGTCGTGGTGGACTTAACCGCGTTAACCTCGGAAGTACTTCTAGAATTAGAACCACGCTGAGAAGTGTTTTCGTTAGAAGCATTCGGTTTTTGCTTCCCAGGGTTTGAAGATGATTTTTTCGACGACGAATTTATAGAGCCAATAACCCCATCAACATATGGCTTTGGTGGATCTTTGGATGTACCGGGTCTCGGGGCATCAGGAAAATACTCATATAAAGTACCTGAATAAGAATAAACTAATTCAAGGTACTGGGCACATGCGATAGCTTGCTCTTCAGCCACACAAGCTCCCATAGCAATGTCCTGTGCAATCTTAGGGACAAAGGAAGTTGTGAACTAATTGGTGAGGAGTTGATCAGGAATCCAGAACTTGATCAACCGACGACGCCGTCTCCATTCATGTATATGATCAGAGATGTGCGTAGCCGTGTCCTTCTTGAGAGACATAAGGAGATGCGTTCTCGTCTCGTACCGAATGGGTAACTGAAAATGAGTGAGGAATGCCATTGCCAATGAATTGAAATCTTGAAAATACGCACAGATCAATTCAATGTACCATTTAGCAGTGAAGCCGATGAGAGTCCTTTGGAACAGGCGAAGCTGAACTGAATCGTCAAGCCATGAATTGGACAAATACCAAAGGTGGTAAGTCATTACATGGGCTTGAGGATCCTCTCCAGCTTTGGCGTCAAATTTGGGACAATCGTTGGGTATCTTGGTTGGAACCGGCGGCCATTGTGGATTATGCAAGATAGGATCATTGGTTAATTTTGACACATCGAGCAGTTCCAACGTTGCTAGAAATTGTAGCTGAGGGTTGAAAGACATCTGCGGTTGTGGATATGAGGTAGGGCCAGAGTTCCACCCAGTTGCTAGTTGCCCCCATTGACTTTGTCCAGACGGGCCAAGTCCAAAAGGACCTTGTATGTAGGGACTCTGCCCGTAAGGGTTATATCCATAACCGGACGGTTGATTCTAGATCTGCCCCCTAGCGCCCCATTGGTTACCATATTGACCTGCTGGAGCAACATTTGGTTGCTGGTAATTTTGATAAGGGGTGACCTGCGGCTGTTGATAATTTTGATATGGGGTAAACTAAGTTTGCCTCTAGGGTTGCTGGTATCCATACGGTTGTTGGGCTCCATATTGAGCCTGGGAACCAGGTTGTGTTTTTGTAAGAAGGTTGGCATTGAAACCCACCTTGCAGCTGGAGACCAGTTTGAGTCTGGGGCTGAAAACCAGGTTGAGCTTGAGAAGCAGGGACCATCTGTATGCCCGGTTGAGCAGGCCGAGTGAGATGTCCTTGGGAAGACTGAGGATGGGCCATCTGGCCAGAAGGTTGTCCTGGTTGGGTTTGGGACAGACCTACTTGCCTAGAAGGTTGAGCTTGCTGGGTGTTCAGTTGTCCTTACGCAACTGAGGGTTGTCCTTGCGGACTAGATGGCTGACTAGGCTGAGCAGTGGGCTGGCCTTGCTGCATGTAAGGCTGGCCACCCTGCCCAGTAGGGTACCCTTGCTGGATTCCAGGTTGTCCTTGTTGCGCGTAAGGTTGTCTCGAATTCCCATAGGGTTGACCCGAAGGGTATCCCTGCTGGACTCCAGGTTGTCCTTGTTGAGCATAAGGTTGTCCCGGGTTTCCAGAAGGTTGCCCAAGATAGGTAAAAGACGGACCACCATAGGCTGAAGGTTGTCCCTGGGAGGGTTGTCCTTGTGAGCCTCCAAGTTGCGCTGGATAGTTTTGGCCATAATATTGCTACACATAATTAGGCTGCGTGTAGGCTGGATGACCTTGGTATGATAGTCCTTTGTGCGACATCACTTGATTCGGATGGAATTGCCCTCCACCATAACCAGTGGTACCCCAAGCGACATTCAACAGAATTGAAGCCTCAACAACGGGCTGAGCTGGCAAGGAGGTATACAAATTATGACCGATAGGGTCATAATAAGGGCCTTGTGTGCCTGGATTTTCGACAGCATGCAAGTATAGAGAATATGCCCCCCTGCTAGAATGGCACTAGAAGAAGGCGAGGCACTGCTTGCAGGATGAACAACTCTGGTAGCATGTGCCAACTGACCACTATGTAGTGGACCGTGGGACGGGCCGACAACAGTAATTATGATGGAAGATGTCGTAATGGCACTAGAAACTGGAGTTGAGGATGTGACACAAATGGTCGGATTGGTCGGAACTGGCGTGACAACGGTATTGTGAACTTGGGAAAAAAAAATATCGCATAGTGGGAATGATGTTATGATCCCACATGGTACCAGAAGAGGAGTTCCTAAAGCCCATGGCATCCCTCAGAGCTCTATAGTGCGCAAACACTATAATACCAAGAGGGGTAACAGTGTAGGGCGTAAATATGACCGGGGACGTGGCCGGGATAGGAGTCTCAATACTTGACACAACAGGTGTTTCACTCGCTACATGAGATGTGTCCTCCATATCAGAAGAAGCCATCAGGGTCGAAACACCAGTAGGAATAGAGGGAAAATCCTCTTCTTAAGGTTCCCAAACAGGGTTCCAAAACAGATCATGAAGCTCGTCCTCTGGAGCATGAGAGCTCAACGGTTGGACACTTGGAATAACAGGAAAAGTGTCACCACAAACTGGTGTCTCAGGAGTAGCAGCAGAAGGAGACCCTTGGTCACTAGGGATGGGAGATGGGATCGATGTATCCACCAGGATGATTGAATTCAAAAAATCCTGGACAAGCTAATGGAGAAAGACCCTACTAAAAACTAACACAAACAAGATCTAACAAGGTAAATGTAATCGTCGTCGAAAAAATTTTAAGACATTAGGACACAACTTGACCTTTTCATGTTTTAAGAGTCGAGAAAAGGAAAAAAGATTACTCTAGTCGCCTTTGAATATTTAGTGAGCCCGAAGTGATAAATCCTCAAGTGAGCCTTTTCTTTTAAGGAGTCCAAAAAGGATCAAAAAGTGACTACTCTGGAGAAACTAGGCAAGGGGTTTACCAGATAATTTGTACAACAACATATACACCTTAGCAATCATATGAAAACCAAGAACTTTCCGTACGGTAGTAAATCTTCCCGAATGATGTGTTCGGTGTGTTATAGGCTGTAAGGCGGTAGACACGGCTTCTTGTGGATCAAGGATGATAACCTAGTGGATTTTCCCCATATATACTCGACGGTGCGTGGGAGTACAAGTCCGTACTAGACTACAGTTGAGTCACAAAAGGAGGAACCACCCAACCTTAAGTGAAAACAAAAGTGACAAGGTTTAACGACGCCGGAGCACGTCTCTAGCCTAGACCTCTAGAATGTGAGCATTATGTTCCAATGCGTTTTTAGATTCATTCGATTTATTTTAAAGTTGATCTTGAGTTAAGTTTCGGTTTTCAGGTCCTACCATATGTAATCTCTCAAAATCGCTAAATGAAATCTATATGCCAAAAAATTTCATTCCATTTGATGAATGCTAATTGCAAGAGAGTTAAAGAGCTTTCATGCAAACAAAACGATCACAAACAACAAAAGAGTTTCCCTAATGTAGCTAATGCAAATCAATAAACTTTTCTTTAAGATCACTAAATCACTAATCGAAATGAAAAGTCCTAATTTTCATTAACTGATTGCAAAATGCACTAAAGAAATTTTGAGAAATAACACAAACAAATTCTTTGCAATACAAACACGTTCAGTTCCTCAAATCAACAATCAAGCATCCAAAGAACCAAAAAGATCCCAAAGACAACAATGAGCCGTGTGATCTGGGCTCAAAGTGAGATGAAGCGGAATTCAAGTGAAGGCGAAGAAAATCACCCAAATAACGCAACAAAACGATTCACAACTACCAAAAAAGCGTAAGGGAGAAAATAAAAGAGGCAACTGGACCACGAAAAGATCAAAACACCTTAGGAAGGCTCGATTCGCAAGGCCACTAGATGCCCTAGGGCTAGAAATGCGAAATCGGTAGAAAAAAGCGAACACCCAAAGGGTAGCGATCAAAACCAGTCAAATCACACTCCAACACACTCATGTAGTCTGATAAAGGTACTCAGGACAAAAACAAAGCTCAAAAAGTTCAGAACCAAGCAAACTTCAAAAGTTTACAGGCCTGGCGCAACTGTCAGGCTGCAATAAGCGCCTTTCAGGAATTGGCACGGCTTGTAAATGTGAAACTTGCGCCAACTGGAGTGACTGGCATGCTATAAACTAGCACCAGCCAAGTTTGCTATGGAAAAATACAAACAAAAGAGCCAAGGCCAAATGAACAATACCTAAGTACACCAAGACGCAAAAAATAACACAGGCATTCAACCCAGAAAGCTAAACAAGCGGGATAAACCAAGGAAGAAGGCAAGTTCCAAGCCGTTCAGTTTGCAAACCAAACTGGAGATGGACTGAAGTAGCGTTGATCTACTTCGCTAATGCAAAGAAATAGCGTTTTGAAGGCTATCTGGCCAGACTTCAGGCTCCGTCTAAAGTTTACAAATTAAACAACAAGACAAGATAAACAAACAAGGCAAAAGCCAACCCCCCAGCGGAGTCGGCAAATTGTTGTACAGGTAAATCCCCTCTACGAACAGAGGCGATCTCACTAGCCTAAATGGGGTCTAGCAACAATCAAACAACGCTAATACGCAGGTTCCTAATTGCAAAGTAAAGGCCGATGATGAGGGCATACCTCGAATCCAATGCTAGTATTCGTAGAAGAGTCGTCGCTTCCGTTCTTTCGCTTCAGCTCATCACAATCCTCACGATCCTCATGAACAGACACCTGCACATGCAAAGAAAAAGACAAATACAAGCATAAAATCCAAGAAATGCAACTATGTATCAGTCAGAAAGGATACAACTCAAACATCATTATAAAGACAATATGAGTGGCACCATAATAATAGTCGTCTATTATTATTGATAAACGAAAGAGAATACAACCAAGTTCTGACGTCAAATCCTCCTTTGGTTGGGTGATCAACAACACATGCCTTGCAAAGCTTGTAGGGGATGGGGAACAAGCCTCTCTCTCATTGATTACTTGGACATGGATCTCCTCCTTAAAGATATTGCCTTATGGGGATGAACAAGGCCTATTGTAGCATGAGCTTAGCAATTCTCGGACTTTGGGACTTAGAATTTGGAGCTTGAAGAGTAGAATTACTAACTAGCTTGTCAAAGGAAAAATGACAAGCTTATATAGAGAGAGGAGAAGAAGATAGGATCATCCACAAGATTCATGGGATTGTCCTTATCATTAGGAAGCTTCCATAAGAGGTGGAGAACTACTTCCCTCCTTGGGAGATTTGAAGCCCAACTGAACTAACTTAAACTGGAATCAGTTCATGAATAGGTTAGGAAGAACCTTCGAAAGTCTGTTTATTAAAAACTTTACCCAATTGGGATGGCGCTAGTGCGACTCTAACACAGAGCGCCAGCTAGCGCGCCCTCTTTAGAGGATTTCCCCCATTGGCGCAAGTGATACACTATGGAATAGCACCAATGGAAAAAGGGCTATATTTATGGGTATTTTGCAGAAGGTGTCTTCAGGACATACTCAAGGGGATACAATGCAGGTGTTTTCAAGTTATGTCACTTCTCACAGGTCCTGGAATAGGTCCTCCAATGTACGGGAGACGAGGTAATAGGGACAGTGACAAAATACTGTGTAACATGTATTTTGTGTATGTGTGTGAATGTATTCTTTATGTGTGTTTGAATCTTTGTGTGTTATATTTATATATGTATTATTTACTTGTAGATATATGAGTGTAATTTGTGTGAATATATTTTTTTAAATATTTTTTTATATGATTATAAATATACCATCATTATTTGTATATATAAATACATTATTTAGAATATTAACTTACAAATATACTAGTTTAAATACTAACTTGTAAATACATTGGTTTAAATATTAATGAAAGTCTTTCTATTATTATTATTATTATTTTCGCTTTTTATTTTAAATTTTTATCCTTTTTCTATCATTTTTCTATCCATTTTTTACTATTTTGTTTTTTATTTTCATTTTTTTATTAAAATTTAAAATATTGATAATATTAATCTATTATTTGAAAATAAAAAATAATATACATATTACAATAACACTAAAAAATACATAAAGAGGGTACAAGTCAATTAGTGATTGTCATGTTTTAAAGTACTATGCAACTCACGAGACTCAATGTTCAAATCCCTTAAAAAAGGAAAAAAAAACAATACTATAGTATTTATAATAACATCAATTTGTTATAAATACATATTAAATAATTATTTAATACTAAAATCAATACAATAAATAAATTTTATTAATTTTATTCAAAACAATTTATTAATTTCAATAATTTATAATTTTGTTTGTCATAATACTATAATTTAATAATATATGGAAAAAATAATTATTTAAAATTTGTTAATGATAATCATTGTTTTAAATATAATTAAGAAAATAAATACTTATTAAATTTAATATCATAATAATTAACTTATAAAATAAATGTAACTATCAACATCATAATATTTATACTCAACCTTAATCACATGAAGAAAATAATGTCAATTCTAAAGTTCATAGTAAGTGTGATGTGTGTTAGCATGTCACCTTATGATTCAATGTGTAATGTTTTTGGGTATGTGCATGTTTATGTACACCCTATGTTTGTTGTGTGCATGTATGCATGTGAGTGGTTGTGCCTTATTGGCAATGGATTGTGTGGGTGCACGTGAGTGGTTAGTCTCATGCCAATGATGGACCATTTTTGGGGTCATATAAGCTCTCACCTTCACCTGGTTGACCATGTTAGTAGAGATTTTATATCTCCTGACCAAGAGAAGCTTTCTATATAATACTTTTTATTTTATTTAAAACAAAACATTAAAATAGTATTTGTAATAATATTTATCTTATCCTAAAAACATATCAATACACCAAATTAATAAAATTATAACTATATATACTATATATAATATAATATATATTATATATATAATCCTTATCATTATTATTACAGATTATATTCAGTGAAAATTAATCTTAGTAATGTACTTTTATATTTATAGAACACTGTTACACAGTATTTTGTCACCATCCCGATTACCTCTTCTCTCGTACAGCTGGATTACGGTGAGCTGGATGCTCCTGCATCAAATATGCTTTAGCGGCTTGTGAAAAGGCCATTAAAAAATTAGCATCTATTTGGGTTAGGGTAAGGAAATGATTTTGTCTGGTCGAGTTTGTAAATAAGGTAGCTAAATTATTATTTTTCTTCATTATGATTTAAAATTTAAAGATATTAATTATAGTATTTAGTGATAGTTTATTTAATGATAGTTATTTTTAATTTTTGTTTAATAATTAATTACGTTAAAGTTTTAAATTACTGGCTAATTATAATATTTAATGATTGTTTTATTTTTTGTTTGATAATCAATAATCTATAAGTTTTAGACTACCCACTAATTATGGTATTTAATGATAGTTTATGTAATGATAATTATATATAAATTTTGTTGAAAAACAAATTACTTAACTGAAAGGAATTTAAGATAAGTGGAACTCAGGTGCTTTTAAGGTTTTTTTAGTGAATTTAATTGAAAATTCCTATGTAATTTTGATAGAAACTTTATCCATAAACCTTAATGTTTAGTGTTTTTCACAAATTTGAAGATTCCTTTGATCATAAAAGTGATTATCACATGGAATTTGGTGACTACCCAATGGTTATCCCTCTTAGTTTTAGTTCTAAATATTTTATATAAGAATGAACTAATAACTTTAAATTTTTCCCTTTTTAATCAAATTTTGCCTTTTTAAAATCAAATTTTAATATATATATATATAATATATATATATATATATATATATATTTTTAAATAAAAAAATATACATAATTATTTTAATAAAAATATTTTTACCAAACGCAAACACAAACACTTTATTATGAGTGAAATTTAAATGAAATTATTTTCAATTAATTTTGAAAATTATGTCTTAAATTAATCTATAAATAACTTTTACATAAAATTATATATATGAAATTTAGTGTATAAAATGACTAAAACATGTTTAGCTTCTGAATACGAAGCTGTTAGGCGTCTGTCAATAATGATATGAGGGCAGATTATTAATGGAAAGGAAATAGATTCAAAGCTTAAAATGGCACATGCTAATCCAACTATCCTAAGATCTCAATCATTGAAATCTTGTAATTTGTAAAGGTAAACTATTAGGATAATAATCAAATAAATCGGTTGAACTAACCTTGCCATAAAAATGCAATTTGCTAGCAAAAGATATTATATATTTGATATAATTTTTTTAATTTTTAATTATAAATTATATTTTATTTCCTAATTTAAGTTAAATAAATTTTTATCACTCATGAATGGCATGTTTGTTGATAATTCTGTTCTAAAAAAAGTACATGAATTTCCGTAAATTAAGATTACTATTGGGCGAAATTAAGTTTATTTTCCATATTTCAGGTTTGCGAGAATACAGTGTGGTGAGATTGGATTTATGAGAGTAAATGTAGTACCCTTGATATTACATTAAAAATTAAGTAAAAATATAATAATTTATTAATGAAATAATTCGTGATAAAATCAAAATTATATCTATTATTATAATATCTGTAAGCATTCGATGTTTTCTATCACTGACTAATTTTAAAAGATCGAGCAACTATCCAGTCTGTACTATGCCGTTCATATTCGATGCGTGATGCCCGCTAAGTACTATGCCGTACGATTAGTGTTAGATAAAACATAATTGATTATATTTTTATTAATCAATTAAAACCTCGTTGTGGAAGGTAGCAGAGGGACTAATAATAGTGAGCACAGGAATCATCTAGACGTATAGCGAAAGCGCAATTTACGGGAGTGGGCGTGCGTTTGTGAGAGGAAGCATCATCGGGCTCTCATTATGCAACTTGGGTTTGTATTACACTCCTCCAACGTTCAAACCACACTCCTCCAACGTTCAAACCAATTTGGGTGCCACGTGTGTGTGACAGGGCGCGTTCAGTTTGTGAGAGGCAAGTTTGTTATATTCTCTTACAATAAAGAAGCATCTTATGCTACCATAATGCCACTTGTGTTTGTATTACACTCCTCCAACTTGGGTTTGTATTACACTCCTCCACATCAGTTGATCAGACGTTCAAACAACACCGGAAATGCATATATCCGGCGGATGGTTCCAGATGAGGCAAGCGCTGGAAATATATAGCCGTTCAACGAACTTGGTAAATGGCTATATTTATGTCTTTCAAATTTCATTTTACACCATTTTCATTGTTCAGATTGTGTGCTGGGTTGTGTCAGTCAGAGGTGAGTAAGTTTATGTCTGTGTGGTTTCAGTCAGAGGTGAGTAAGTTTATGTCTGTGTGGTTTCAGTCAGAGGTGAGATAGAGGAGGAGGGTTTGCAATTTTTGGGTTCATGCAGATCAATGATCCTCTTTCAGTATGGTATGCACCCCATCAAAGTCTATTTCTGTATGCAATTCTATTTCATTGCCCTATTTTTTTTATTATTATAAATTATTCAATTGCCATTTACATCCTGTGTAAATAATGTTGCTGAAAAATGTTTAAATGGTGCAGGTCATTGAGGTTGTTGTTAACGCTGGCTAAGGAAATGAAATCATTATTGTGAACCCCACCTCCAATTCCAGGTATGGCCTTTCAATATACTGTATGATTTGAAATATTATATGAAGGTGTGCACAATGTGATTTAACTTACCTCCCGGCAGCAATAGGGCCATTCGATATGTGAGAAGGACCTGTAACCTTCAACCCATAATCTTGTCGTACCGTTAATCTCCACACTTTGAAGTAACCCCAGAATAGTCATTTCCATATAGATATGGTGGTCGTAAGGGGCAGGAAAGACGCTAGCTACATACTCTGGATAGCGAGACTAATAGCCGGTACTGCAACTAGTCACAGCTTCTCTGCATAATACAACCACTAGCTTCTCATGCAAGGGGCTTCTCATGCAAGGGTAGATTAAGCAGGAAGGCACCGCCAAAAATAAACCTTACCGTGTATATAAATAAACCTTACCGTGGCATATACAGAGGCACAGCCAAAAACCTCATAGGGCAAGATACTACAGAGTCAGATCTAAACCCAGCCCTTTCTATTCATTCTGCAATTCAAAAGCTAGACGAATAGCCTGGCACTAGTCATACAACCAATTGCTTGACCAGTATTGTCACTAGTCATCGAACCTCCAATAATTCAGACCATAAGTTGTTGGTTGCCTTCGCTTCCTGTAAGTTAAAAATGCTTTTGATGCTGTATACGGATTCCCATGAACCTTTCTTTCCCTGTGCTTACAAAATCCACTGATTAAATTAAAGGATTGTACGTGATTGATGGTTGATTCCAAGTCAACCCCCGAGGAAATATGGCGTCAACAATTTTGAACTTGGTAAGATGCAGGTTGGTGGCACGGAACCTCCAGAACCAGAAACTTTTTCTGGGGAGGCAGCTGCTTAATTTTATAAAATTTGGAAGTTTCAAATATTTTTTAATTAAAAACTGCACATATTTTGATCACAGCCCAAACTATCAAGTAATAGTCCCAAATTTAATTCAATCCAATGTTATAGCTCCTTTACAAAAATGTATTAGCTGGGTAGATTTTATAATATTTGGAATATTTTTTAATTAGAACTCGTTTAGATTTTAAGCCCACTCGAAGCTATAAACTAATTACAGTGTCACTGAAATTCAATAATTCAGAGTCCAAGTGGCATTCTCATATTACAAAGAAACTACACTACAGTCATCTATATAGTGAGTTTTACTTTCTTAGGAATTGTAAAAAAGTACAGCCTAGTTGATTTTGATCATATCCATGTCATTTCATTAGACTTCTTTTCTTTCTACTCACGAATTCCTCTAACCCCTAAAGTAGGTAGTTTACATTCCAATGATTTGTGGCAGGGCTTTTTAGGTCTTTGGATAAAGGAGGTAATTCCAGGTCCATCTATTAAGGAGGTACTTTCATTATTTACTTAAGGAATTAGGTTATTGAGTTTGGTTCATTCCAGTTGTTAAAGAATTAATAATTTAATAATTTATTTTTTATTTATTTTTTATTTTTTTAATTTAGTAGAAAATTTTCAACATTCTTTTTTTTTTCCTTTTTAATTTAGTAGAAAATTTTATCATATTTAAAATAGTTATTATTTAGATGAATTACAAGAAAATTTTACCATTCTCACTCTCATTTCATTGGAAAGTATACTTGTTCTACTTACTAGATTCGCACTTCACTGTAAAATGTTCATATTTTACACCACTTTCACACATCATTGCAAATATATCTGGTAGTTCATTTCAAATCACTAATTTCTCCTTATGCAAATATTCCTTGTAGTGCACCTCTAGATTCTCTTCAACTTGTATATACTCCTTGTAGATTCTCTTAAGTTTTGGATTTGCTCTAATGAAATTATTTAATTATTATTTCAAATACCCTTTAGTCAAATCACTTTCAAATGGTTATGCAAGCTATCTTCCTTCTTCCTTAAATTTAATTGTTATTATATTAAATTTGTAAATTATAGCATACTTGTATAGCTTTGCACAATAATATTGTATTAATGTTCTTTCCTTAATGTATTATCATGTGCATATATATATATGGATATTCTTTATGAATTGTTCATTTAATTATGTTCCAAGCTTTTAGGAAGGGTTTGTATACTAACAATATTATCTCAATGTTGTATGTTGCAGAAAATTTATCAATACCAAGTTGCTCCTTACTTGAAGTCATTATATCCTTTTATGTTTTGTAAAGTTGTAATCACTAATATTTGTATTTTTGTTGTTGTTGTTTAGATGGGACCATCAAAGAATGTAAATGAAGAGAAACTATCATTAATAAAAGGAGTAAGCTGTATTTTTTGTTGAGGGGAATTCAACCCCTCCAATGGCTCTTAGGAAGGTTAAATTGTAACCCTCCTTTGAGTTGTGTTGTTCCTTGTGCTCATGGTTTTCATGATATAGTAACTTCAATATGCTCAAACACAAATACATTATTTTATTATAATAAATTATTTAACATTTGTTCACATAAATTATTTAACATTTTTTTTTAACACAAATGGCAAAATCACCCTTATTCCCATGAATTATTTAACATTTTTTCAATGTTTTAATAGTATTCCCCACATACACACAAATAGCAAAATCACTCTTTCTCACTTAAACTATTTAACATTTTTTCAATGTTTTAAACATCTTCCCAACATACACATAAATGAAAAAACCACTCTTATACACATTAATGATACATCATTTATAACCTATTATTAATATTATATATATATATATATCTATATATATATAATTATTTATTATAAATATGTTATTTATATATTTATATATTTTCCCTTATATCTACTATTATTTAATTTACATTATCTTTTTTATAAATTAATTATACCATATATTATTTTTAGAGTGTTTGTAAATTATTTCATGTTTTTATTATCTTTATGTAATTTTATCTTAATGTTTCTTATATATATATATATATATTATATTATTATATATTATAATACATTTTTAATGTCTTTATATATATATGAATGTATTTGAGTTATAATGTATGCTTTGGATTGTGTTTTATATGTATGTATATGAATGTATTATTTTGAGAATTGAAATAATGTTTTTATTTGTTGCATTCCAATAGTTATAATTTATTTATTTAGGTTTATGTTTTGATTTGTATCAATGAATAGTATATATCTTTCTATATTGTGTATGTGAATGTATTATAAAGAGTATTTGTATTACTTGTATGTATTCTTTTTGGAGTGTTTATTCTTCTATGTTTATCAATGTCTCTATGAGTGTAATGTTTGAGTATTCATTGAGTGTTAGAGTAGTGATTTCATTGTTTGTGCATATATAAATGTATTTTTATGAATAGTTGTTCGTATTATTTTGAGTGTTTTTCAAGATTCCTTCATTATTTGCTTGTGTATGTATTTTTTGAGTATTCTTGTTTGTGAATATTGTTTGCTTGTATGTATATGAATGTGTTATTTATTGTATTTGTAAATGTATTATTTACTTGTATATGTGTATGAATTTATTCTTTGCTATACTTGTGTGTCTATTATTTACTTATATTCTTTCTTATGTGTATGAATATATTCTTTGCTATATTCATATGTGCAGTTTTTAGTTGTATTCATTGTATGTGCGTAAATGTATTCTTTATTTGTGTATGATTCTATTCTTTGTAACATTTGTATGTGTCTTGTTTACTTTTATTCTTTGTATGTATATGAAAGCATTCCTTGTGTGTATGAATCTATTCTTTGTCACATTTGTATGTGTCTTGTTTACTTGTATACTTTGTATGTGTATCAATGTATTCCTTATGTGTGTATGGATTTGTTCTCTGCTACATTTGTATGTGTCTTGTTTACTTGTATTCTTTGTATGTGTATCAATGTAATCTATTCTTTGCTACATTTGTATGTGTGTGAAAGAATTCTTTGTGTGTATGAATCCATTATTTGCAACAGTTTTATGTTTCTTGTTTACTTGTATTCATTGTATGTGTATGAATGGATTTTTTATGTCTGTATGAATCTATTCTTTGTTACAATTTATATATGTCTTATTTACTTGTATTCTTTGTATGTGTATCAACGTATTCTTTATGTGTGTATGAATCCATTCTTTGCAACATTTGTATGTGTCTTGTTTACTTGTATTCTTTGTATGTGTATCAACGTATTCTTTATGTGTGTATGAATCCATTCTTTGCAGCATTTGTATGTGCCTTGTTTACTTGTACTCTTTGTATGTGTATCAACGTATTCTTTATGTGTGTATGAATCCATTCTTTACAACATTTGTATGTGCCTTGTTTACCTGTATTCTTTGTATGTGTATCAATGTATTCTTTATGTGTGTATGAATCCATTCTTTGCAACATTTGTATGTGCCTTGTTTACTTGTATTCTTTGTATGTGTATCAACGTATTCTTTATGTGTGTATGAATCCATTCTTTGCAACATTTGTATGTGCCTTGTTTACTTGTATTCTTTGTATGTGTATCAACGTATTCTTTATGTGTGTATGAATCCATTCTTTGCAACATTTGTATGTGCCTTGTTTACTTGTATTCTTTGTATGTGTATCAATGTATTCTTTATGTGTGTATGCATCCATTCTTTGCAACATTTGTATCTGTCTTGTTTACTTGTATTCTTTGTATGTGTATCAATGTATTCTTTATGTGTGTATGCATCCATTCTTTGCTACATTTGTATGTGTATTGTTTACTTGTATTATTTGTATGTGTATCAATGTATTCTTTATGTGTGTATGAATCTATTATTTCCTACACTTATATGCGTCTTGTTTACATGTATTCTTTTTATGTGTATCAACATATTCTTTATGTGAGTATAAATCTATTATTTGCTACATTTGTATGTGTATTGTTTAATTGTATTGTTGTACAGGTGAATCCCCTCTATGGACAGAGGCGATCCCACTAGCCTAAATGGGGTCTAGCAACAATCAAAGAACACTAACACACAGGTTCCTAATTGGAAAGTAAAGGCCGATGATGAGGACCTACCTCGAATCCAACGCTAATATTCGTATAAGAGTCGTCGCTTCAATTATTTTGCTTCAGCTGGTCACAATCCTCATGATCCTCATGAACAGACACCTACACATGCAAAGAACAAGACAAATACAAGAAATGCAACTATGTACTATTCAGAAAGGATACAAGTCAAACATCATTATAAATACAATATGAGTGGAACCATACTAATAGTCGTCTATTATTATTGATAAAAAAAAGAGAATACAACCAAGTTCTTACGTCAAATCCTCCTTTGGCTGGTTGATCAGCAACACATGCCTTGCAAAGCTCGTAGGGGATAGGGAACAAGCCTCTCTCTCCTTGATTACTTGGACATGGATCTCCTCCTTAAATATATAGCCGTATGGGGATGAACAAGGAATCTTGTAGCATGAGCTTAGCAATTCTCAGACTTTGGGACTTAGAATTTGGAGCTTGAAGACTAGAATTATTAACTAGCTTATCAAAGGCAAAAGGACAAGCTTATATAGAGAGAGGAGAAGGAGATAGGATCATTCACAAGATTCATGGGATTGTCCTTATCATTAGGAAGCTTCCATGAGAGGTGGAGAACTACTTTCCTCCTTGGGAGATTCGAAGCCCAACTGAACTAACTCAAACTGGAATCAGTTCATGAATAGGTTAGGAAGAACCTTTGGAAGTTTGTTTGTTAAAAACTTTACCCAACTGGGTTGGCGCTAGTGCGACTCTGACACAGAGCGCCAGCTGGCGCACCCTCTTTAGAGGATTTCCCCCATTGGTGCGAGTGATACATTATGGAACAACACCAATGGAAAAAGGGCTATATTTATGGGTATTTTGCAGAAGGTGTCTTCAGGGAATATGAAGTACATACTCAAGGGGATAAAATGTACGTGTTTTGAAGTTATGTCACTTCCCACAGGTCCTGGAATAGGTCCTCCAATGTACGGGAGAAGAGGTAATAGGGACGGTGACAAAATATTGTGTAACAGATGCCCCCTAAAGCATGAAGCCTGAGAGAGAGAGGGGTGAAATTATTTAAAAGAACATGGTTGACTCAAAAGACGGCCGTTGGAGAACCTGCATGAAGTACAACTGATATCTCAAGTACATGATGTACGTGGTATGGGCGCAACCATCCATAGCAGAGTACATAAAAATTTGGATCCAAGGTATGGACGCAACCATCCAGTGAGGATCAATGAATAGACTCAGGCATGGTCGCAACCATCCAGTGAATGAGTTATGTAGTGATTATAATAATCCACAAAATGCAACCTGGAACTCAACAGCCAATCCAGGGTCTTGCACTCCATCTTGACCCGAGCAAAGTACAAGTTCAAGCATGCGAATATGGGAGTCGAAGTCGAAAATGAGAGAAAATCGTCTGATTACTAGTCAATGATGAAAATTGTTAAGAGACGCAAGAGGTACCACCAATAATGACAATGGTCCTCAAGGTACTATAGGTCCAATCCACGACGTGCAAATCAGTGAGCCAGTGTTGAACACCCGCAGAATCATCTGATTGGGGGCCAATGATGAAAACCTCGCGTCGAACTCAAAGAACCTGCCATTGAGGCATGCAGGCTCCAAGGTACCTGAAGGGAGTCTTTAAGTCGATTTCCTAAATAATGAGCTGAAGTCGACACGAAGTGACCTTGACCGAAGGTCGGCCATAATGTTTCCCACATCATCGACACAAGACAGAGAAGGATAAAATGTTTTGTGTGAGGTATCAGAGGGAGGTTGAGTATTCTGCAGAGGTCAACTTCTCTTGAACATATCGGTGACACGACAGTGGACTTGGTAGTATTTGACATCAAATGATCAGGGTTCATGGTGATAAGACGATGAGCAGATGAATGGTCAAACAGGATAACCCAAACCATGGAGGCAAGTGTAAAACAATATGAGATGTCTCCACGGAGACACGAATGCAGACAAGTGCCATGTTCAAGAGCGACATACTTCCGACATGACGATAATTGTGGTTCCTTTATTCCCCCACCATTTCTGGCGAATACCCCGGTTATTTTTGGATGACAAGCTTGACGAGGATAACATATGCTTGGGAGGCATCATCACGACGGAATCCGATGTCATTAAGTTTTAACGAGTCTGAAAAAGGAAGAACTCGACATCTTTTCATGTTTAGAGAGTTTGAAAAGACAGTGGAAAGGAAACTCCAGGGTTGTCCTTTTTCGTAAAGTTGTGTCTCTCGAGCCCGAAAAAGTATAAAACCATGCTCGAAAGAACCGCTCGATCATTACGACCGAGGAGTACTTTTCATAAGTAGTGATTCTGATATGAAAAAGTAAAAAAGCGATCAAAACCACGTCACTTCGTGACCGTTAACGAATCGGAAATGACAAGGGTCTGACAATCTTTTCATTTTTAAACGGTCGGAAAAAGGGTTTAAAGGCGACCGCCTCTCATTTCCGTTTAACGAGTCGAGAGGACCAACTCGAAATTCTTTTCACGTTTAGAGAGTTAGAAAAGAGCAAAAGATGACTCCAAAGTGACTTTTCCGTGTATTTACCGAGTCTGAAAATGTATAAAATACAACTCGTTTCGCCGCCAAAGCTGCATAAACACCTGTCGCTGCACAAGAAATCGATGTAAAATCCATTTTTGACACAAATATTCATAAAAATATCCATAAAATGACTTTTAAAACCTATTTAGGGGTAAAAAAATTATAAAATGGTGAAAATGGTAAATTAAAAAATTACTTTTCACTTTTTACCTTTGGAGAGCGACATTAGGGCTTTTGGAGTGCGGCTTTCAGTTGGCAATTGCGACAAATCTAGTGGACCATTTGAGCGCCATCAGTTTCAGGTAAGAGGTCTCGTCCTTAGCTCCATTTCTATCTGTTAAGAATTTTTCTAAAATTGATTTTTCATCCCCTATAGGGAGGATTTCAAATTTAGGGGTTGCGCCCATTGCCACGGGTTTCGGGCATGGACCCTCGCCAATGGGGCAACTTTCACATAGGGCACGCACCCATGGGCGTGACTATTTTATAAACAGTCATGCCAACGGCCGCGCGGATTTTTGGGCAAACTTTTAACAAATTTAAACCTATTTACCTGCAATTTCAAGTTATTTAAGAATCTAACTTATTGTTTTGGGCTTGTGTTTGTAGGGAAATACACAAAAATGGTGATTATGTGGAAAGAACGAGAACATGACCAAGTAGACCCATTGGCCTTAGTAGATGAGGACTGCATGGAGGCACTTAGAGCATGTGGGCTCAAGAAATTTTTCATGTTGTCCTATTTGCGAGCTTAGCCATAGCTTTTACAATATTTGGTCAACTTGTGGGACGTATAGGAACAGGTGTTCTGAATACAGGACCAAGTATTGGAGTTAGACGTATCCAATGTCTACTTCCTCACTGGATTGTCACGATTGGGGCTGGTACCTCGATTGATCTGTAGCAGACCATGTGGAGAGAAGATGGAGGAGGTGAAGGCTCGAGTTTTCCCAAGTGCCAGATACGGGCAGGGTAGCTCGAAGGTGGATATCCTCACCGTTCCAGACTTGACCCTGAGAGCATTTCTGTTTAGCATCACACGAGCTATGGGGGCACAGGCGCCCCACGAAGCTACGAAGAACCATTTGATCCTGGCAACATAGTGCCTTAGTCTGCCAGTCTTCAACTGGGCATCAGCAGTGACGACCAATATGAAGAGGCAGCTGACCAAAGCCAAGCAGGGCAAGCTACAGCAATTCGGATATGGCTCCATCTTGGTGACGTTCTTCTTGGAATGCGTGCCAAGCTTCTAGGGCCAAGTGGCATTTGTTCCAGACCCAACACCTCGAGAGCTGAGGATGGCTCGATGGGCAGCACTGATGCCGAGGGGTGGTGGTGGTCAGCAGATGTCGTTTAGACCTAAGTTTTTCGGGTGGCTTCGCCGCGAACTGATTGTGGTGGAGGACTAGCCGTATGCAGGGACAGACTTCACCGGAGACACTGACCTTCCCCTACTAGAGGGAGAGGACTGGGACAAGGAGATTGGTATGACCTCATTTTTTGATTTTGTGTTTTTATGATTTTTTTGTTAGTACATGCTTGTCTTAATGACTTTTATATGAATATGCAGATGTCGGCCCAGAGCGTCCAGCTGGTATTTCTCCCATAGCGAGGAGACACCCAGTAGCAGCAGCAAGAGCGAATCCTCACGAGGAGGGTGGTGATAGAGGGGAGCTTATTCAGAACCTCAAGGCTATCACTCGAGGGATCCCAGATTACGCTCAGCTAGTGGATGTATCGCTAGCGTAGCAGAGGCACACAGTGGGGGTGCCAACTCGCATCCACCAGCTCCTGAGGTGTTTAGTGTGAGCGGTGACGTGCTACCATGAGCACCACCGGAGACTAGTTTCTAGGCTATTTCCTTTCATGAATTTTTTGAGAGACATGTTGTTCTCCGGATGTATTCAGACAACATGTAATTGTTTTTTTTGATGTTTGGACACACACACACACACACACACACACACACACACACACACACACACACACGCACGCACACACACACACACATATATATATACATATGTTTTATGGTTTATTGTACTTTATGCTTCTTGTATTATGTTGAATTACATGTTATGAAAATGCATGTCCAACACATAATTAGCTAATGCATCGGTTAACGTATTAAGCTGTCTTGGAATATGTTGATAAGTAATGAAATCAAAATCCCTTCCTAATAACTTAACACGTAAATACAACCTTAAGTTCTGATGATCTCTGACGGATTAACGCCCGTTGAGTTGGTGGACAACAAGCTGAGAGTCCAAGTTTACAACCGATGCTCGAATGTCGAGGTTAATCGCCTCAGCTAATAATTCAATCACAACACTATATTCAGTGACATTGTTCATTGTACAACGTAGAGAAACCCCTTGAATGTCTACTAACTCACCCTGAGGATCGTAGATCACCCATGCCGCAGATGACAAGTCACATGTACTGCAGTAGGCACCATCACCAAAACCAACGTAAGGCGATCCAGACATCTGTCCAAGAAGCAAAAATACACAATAAGAGGCAATCACGCCGACACACCAAGACAAAAATATGAAAACATGAACACACAACACACTTGCTGAAAGCACACATATATACAAAAAAAAAGTGCCTGGATTCATGCATAGTTCAAGTCAAGCCCATTTCGGGACTTGCCTTATCGCACTGTTGCGTAACCGGCCTAGATAATGTAGGTGTCGTCTCGGCCTGTTTTATAAAATGATCAACAACACTGATGATCTACCCATGCCGCCCGGCCGAGCGAGGTTTACAAGCTAGAGGATCAATTCCCCCTTGTGCAGAGGAACCGAGGGTCGCAATAGTGTGCAATGAGGGATCGGAACGATTAGAAACCAAACCGTGAAAAGCAAGGTTCGGAGGTGGGAGTGAAAAGACACCCACGAGGGTAGGGTCTTTGAAGAGCCCAGCTCCCAGACTCTCGTAAGGGATGGAGGTATGCTCCACGAAAGGCACATTGCCTTAAGAAGAAGAAGCGAAGAAGGAGAGCTAGTCTACCGTGACAATTTTCCCCTGGTGAGGGAAGCGAATGACACGGAAGAGGGACGAAGCCACGGTACACATGGCATATGTCCAACTCCAGCCCAGAAGGAGGTTGTAAGTAATATTTGCGTCAACGACCTCAACTTCCACTTCAACGGTTCTCCCTTCTAATGTAATCGGCAATCGTTGAAGGATACCATAAGGACGAGATTCTCTCCCATCAAAGGCTTCGAGCATCGTGGGAGACTGGCTCAAAGTCGAGGACCCGATTGCTTTCCAACAAGCAATAGACATGATGCAAGTTGACGCGCCTTCATCAATAACAGTACGATGGATTGTTTTTGAATTGATGATGACTTGTATGAGGAAGGTGATCTGATGAGGCAGCCTTGGGACATGGCTCTCGATATCAAAGGTGATCAAATCTGAATTTGTCGGGTCGATGCCACCGATGGCCGATAGCAGGGACTTCCTCTGAGGGGGGCAGCTTTGGAGAACTTCTAAAGCGGACAAAGCTGATGGAGGCTGCGCTAAGTCCTCAAATATGATATAGTGTTGTTCAACACGAGCATTTGGGTTGTAAGATGATCTCCGGAGTACTCCTATGGGAGGGGGTCAGATGGGCGTCTCAGTATTAGGTCTCTTGATGTGGAGCGGACTAGAACTGGATGGAGGAGTGCTCGAGGGGACCTCGGGCTCCTTCCCGGTGGATGACAGATATTCCTTTGTTCGAGTCGTTACATGAACGAGAATGGTTCTAGCCATGAACACTTGGGAACCAGAGGGAGATGAAGACGAAGATGGATCGGCCACCATTTGAGTCTATTGAGAGGGGAAAGGTTCTTTCAGAACCGCAGGAGTCCCAGGAGTGCCTTTCAACAAATGACTAACCTCGGACCGCCTTGGGCAGTCTTTGGTATAGTGATCCTCATCATAGATAAGACAAGGATACTTTGGTTTATGCTTGGCTCCTTCCTCGGGTGGAGGTTTGGAGGAATCCTGTTCGGGTTGGTCAGACTTATTCTTCGCTTTCCCCTTTTTCTTTCCTTTCGAGGCCTTGTTTGTCGTGGTGGACTAAATAACATTAACCTCAGAAGTACTTCCAGAATTAGAACCATCCTGAGAAGTGTTTTCGTTAGAAGCATTCGATTTTTGCTTTCTAGGGTTCGAGATGATTTTTTCGATGACGGATTTACAGAGCCAATAACCCCATCAACAGATGGCTTTGGTGGAGATTTGGATGTACTGGGTCTCAGGGCATCAGGAAAATACTCATATAAAGTACCTCACTGAGAATAAACTAAGTCAAGGTACTAGGCACACGCGATAGCTTGCTCTTCAGTCACAAAAGCTCCCATAGCAATGTCCTGTGCGATCTTAGGGACAAAGGAAGTTGTGAACCAATCAGTGAGGAGTTGATCAGGAATCCAGAACTTGATCAACCGACGACACCGTCTCCATTCATGTATATGATCAGAGATGTGCATAGTCGTGTCCTACTTGAGAGACGTAAGGAGATGCGTTCCCGTCTCGTACCGAATGCGTAACTGAAAACGAGTGAGGAATGCCATTGCCAATGAATTGAAATCTTGAAAAGACACACAGATCAATTCAATGTACCATTTAGCAGCGGAGCCGGTCCTTTGGAACAGGTGAAGCCAAATTGAATCGTCAAGCCATGAATTAGATGAACACCAAAGGTGGTAAGTCATTACATGGGCTTGAGGATCCTCTCCAACTTTGCCATCAAATTTGGGACAATCATCGGGTATCTTGGTTAGAACCGGTGGCCATTGTGGATTATGCAAGATAGGATCATTGGTTAATTTTTACACATCAGGAAGTTCCAATGTTGCTAGAAATGGTAGCTGAGGGTTGAAAGACATCTGCGGTTGTGGATATGAGGTAGGGCCAGAGTTACACCCAGTTGCTGGTTTCCCCCATTGACATTGTCCGGACAGGCCAGGTCCAAAAGGAGCTTGTCCGTAGGGACTCTGCCCGTAAGGGTTATATCCATAACTGGATGGTTGATTCTGGATCTTCCCCCGAGCGCCCCATTGGTTACCATATTGACTTGCAGGAGCAATATTTGGTTGCTGGTAATTTTGATAAGGGGTGACCTGTGGCTGTTGATAATTTTGAGGCAAACTGAGTTTTCCCCTAGGGTTTCTGGTAACCATACAGTTGTTGGGCTCCATATTGAGCCTGTGAACCAAGCTGTGTTTGGTAAGAAGGTTGGCATTGAAACCCACCTTGCGGCTGGAGACCAGTTTGAGTCTGGGGCTGAAAATCGGGTTGAGCTTGAGAAGCAAGGACCATCTGCATGCTCGGTTGAGCAAGCCCAGAGAGATGTCCTTGGGAAGACTGAGGATGGGCTATCTGGCTAGAAGGTTGTCCTGGTTGGGTTTGGGATGGACCTACTTGCCCAGAAGGTATTGCTTGCTGGGTGTTCAGTTGTCCTTACACAACCAAGGGCTATCCTTGCAGACTGGATGGCTGACTAGGTTGAGAAGTGGGGTGGCCTTGCTACATGTAAGGCTAGCCACCCTGCCCAGTAGGGTACCCTTGCTGGATTCCAGGTTGTCCTTGTTGTGTGTAAGGTTGTCCCGGATTCCCGTAGGGTTGACCTGAAGGGTATCCCTCCTGGACTCCAGGTTGTCGTTGTTGAGCATAAGGTTGTCCCCGGTTTCCAGAAGGTTGCGCAAGATAGGTAAGAGACGGACCACCATAGGCCAAAGGTTGTCCCTGGGAGGGTTGTCCTTGTGAGTTTCCAAGTTGCCTTGGATAGGTTTGGCCACAATATTGCTGCCCATAATTAGGCTGCGTGTAGGATGGCTGACCTTGATATGATGGTCCTTGGTGCGGCTGCCCTTGATCCAGACGGAATTGGCCACTACCATAACTAGTGGTACCCCAAGCGGCATACAACGGAATTGAAGCCTCAAAAGCGGGCTGAGCTGGCAAGGAGGTATACAAATGATTACCGATAGGGTCATAATAAGGGCCTTGTGTGCCTGGATTTTGGACAACATGCAAGTATTGAGAATATGCCCCCCCTACTAGAATGACACCAGAAGAAGGCGGGGCACTGCTTGCAGGATGAACAACTCTGGCAGCATGTGCCAATTGACCACTATGCACTGGACCGCAGGACAGGCTGGAAACAGTAGTTACAATGGAAGATGTCGTAATGACACTAGCAATCGGAGTTGAGGATGTAACACAAATGGTCGGATTGGTCGGAACTGACGTGACAACGATATTGTGAACTTGGGAAAATAAAGATCCCATAGTGGGAATGATGTTATGATCCCACATGGTACCAGAAGAGGAGTTCCTAGAGCCCATGGCATCCCTTAGAGCTCTATAGCGTGTAGGCATTGTAATACCAAGAGGGGTGACAGTGTAGTGCGTAGATATGACCGGGGATGTGGCCGGGATAGGAGTCTCAATACTTGACACAACAGGTGTTTCACTCGCTACAGGAGATGTGTCCTCCATACTAAAGGAAGCCATCAGGGTCGAAACACTAGTAGGAGTAGAGGGAAAATCCTCTTCTTAAGGTTCCCAAACAGGGTTCCAAAACAGATCATGAAGCTCGTCCTCTCGAGCACGAGAGCTCAACGGTTGGACACTTGGAATAATAGGAAAAGTGTCACCACAAACTGGTGTCTCAGGAGCAGCAGCAGAAGGATACCCTTGGTCACTAGGGATGGGAGACGGGATCGATGGATCCATGAAGATGATTGAATTCAAAAAATCCTAGACAAGCTGACGGAGAAAGACCCTACTGAAAACTAATGCAAACAAGATCTAACAAGGTAAATGTAATCGTGGTCGAAAATTTTTTAAGACATTAGGACACAACTTGACCTTTCCATGTTTTAAGAGTCGAGAAAAGGACAAAAGATGACTCTAGTCGCCTTCGAATATTTAGTGACCCCAAAGTGAGAAATGCTCAAGTGAGGCTTTTCTTTTAAGGAGTCCAAAAAGGATCAAAAAGTGACTACTCTGGAGAAACTAGGCAAGGGGTTTACCATACAATCTGTACAACTGCATATACACCTTAGCAATCGTATGAAAACCAAGGACATTCTGTACGGCAGTCAATCTTCTCGAATGATGTGTTCGGTGTGTTACAAGCTATAAGGCGGCAGACACGGCTTCCTGTGGATCAAGGATGATAACCTAGTGGAGTCCCCCCTTATATACTCGATGGTACGTGGGAGCACAAGTCCGTACTAGACCACAGTTGAGTCATAAAAGGAGGAATCGCCCAACCTTAAGTGAAACAAAAGTGAGTAGGTTTAACGACATCGGAGCACGTCTCCAGCCTAGACCTCTAGAATGTGAGCGTTATGTTCCAATGCGTTTTTAGATTCATTCGATTTATTTTAAAGTTGATCTTGAGTTAAGTTTCGGTTTTCAGGTCCTACCGTATGTAATCTCTCAAAATCCCTAAATGCAATCTATATGCCAAAAAATGTCATTCCATTCGATGAATGCTAATTGCAGGAGAGTTAAAGAGCTTTCATGCAAATGAAACGATCACAAAGAACAAAAGAGTTTCCCTAATGCAGCTAATGCAAATCAATAAACTTTTCTTTAAGATCACTAAATCACTAATCGAAATGAAAAGTCCTAATTTTCATTAATTGATTCAAAAAAATGAGTCGTGTTATCTAGGCTCAAAGTGAGACGAAGCGGAATTCAAGTGAAGACGAAGCAAATCACCCAAATAACGCAACAAAATTATTCACAACTACCAAACAAGTGTAAGGGAGCAAACAAAAGAGTCAACTGGACCACAAAAAGATCAAAACACCTTAGGAATGATCGATTCACAAGGCCACTAGATGCCCTAGGGCTAGAAATGCGAAATGGGTAGAAAAAAGCAAACACCCAAAGGGTAGCGATCAAAACCATTCAAATCGCACTCCAACACACTCAAGTAGTCTGATAAAGGTACTCAGGACAAAAGCAAATCTCAAAAAGTTCAGAACCAAGCAAACTTCAAAAGTTTACACGCCTGGCGCGATTGTCAGGTTATAACAAGCACCTTTCAAGAATTGGCATGACTTGTAAATGTGCAAATTGCGCCAACTGGAGCGACTGTCACGCTATAAACTAGCGCCAGCCGAGTTTTCTATGGAAAAATAAAAACAAAAGAGCCAAGGCAAAACCAGCAATACCTAAGTACACCAAGAGGCAAAAAACAACACAGGAACTCAACCCAGAAAGCTAAACAAGCGGGAGAAACCAAGGAAGAAGGAAAGTTCCAAGCCGTTCAGTTTGCAAACTAAACCAGAGATGGACTGAAGTAGCGTTGATCTACTTCGCTAACGCAAAGAAATAACGTTTTGAAGGCTATCTGGCCAGACTTCAGGCTTCGTCTAAAGTTTACAAATCAAACAACAAGACAAGATAAACAAACAAGGCCAAAGCCAACTCCCCAGCGGAGTCACCAAATTGTTGTACACGTAAATCTACTTTGCGGAAAGAGGCGATCCCACTAGACTAAATGGGGTCTAGAAACAATCAAAAAACGCTAATATGCAGGTTCCTAATTGCAAAGTAAAGGCCGATGATGAGGGCCTACCTCAAATCCAATGCTAGTATTCGTAGAAGAGTCATCGCTTCCGTTCTTTCGCTTCAGCTCGTCACAATCCTCACGATCCTTGTGAACAGACACGTGCACATGCAAGCATAAAATCCAAGAAATGAAACTATGTATCAGTCAGAAAGAATACAACTCAAACATCATATAAAGACAATATGAGTGGCACCATAATCATAGTCGTCTATTATTATTGATAAACGAAAGAGAATACAACCAAGTTCTGACGTCAAATCCTCCTTTGGCTGCGTGATCAGCAACACATGCCTTGCAATGCTTGTAGGGGATAGGGAACAAGCCTCTCTCTCCTTAATTACTTGGACATGGATCTCCTCCTTAAAGATATAGCCTTATGGGGATGAACAAGGCCTCTTGTAGCACGAGCTTAGCAATTCTTGGACTTTGGGACTTAGAATCTGGAGCTTGAAGAGTAGAATTACTAACTAGCTTGTCAAAGGAAAAAGGAAAAGCTTATATAGAGAGAGGAGAAGGAGATAGGATCATCCACAAGATTCATGGGATTGTCCTTATCATTAGGAAGCTTCCATAAGAGGTGGAGAACTACTTCCCTCCTTGGGAGATTCGAAGCCCAACTGAACTAACTCAAACTAGAATCAGTTCATGAATAGGTTAGGAAGAACATTCGAAAGTTTTTTTGTTAAAAACTTTACCTAACTAGGTTGGCTCTAGTGCGACTCTAACACAGAGCGCCAGCTGGCGCAGCCTCTTTAGAGGATTTCCCCCATTGGCGCGAGTCATACACTGTGGAACAACGCCAATGGAAAAAGGGCTATATTTATGGGTATTTTGCAGAAGGTGTCTTCAGGGCATATGAAGTACGTACTCAAGGGGATACAATGCATGTGTTTTCAAGTTATGTCACTTCTCACAGGTCCCGGAATAGGTCCTCCAATGTACGGGAGAAGAGGTAACAGGGACGGTCACAAAATACTGTGTAACATGTATTTTGTGTATGTGTATGAATGTATTCTTTATGTGTGTTTGAATCTTTGTGTGTTATATTTGTATATGTATTATTTACTTGTAGATATATGACTCTAATTTGTGTGAATATATTTTTTTATATGATTATAGATATACTATCATTATTTGTATATATAAATACATTATTTAGAATATTAGCTTACAAATATACTAGTTTAAATATTAACTTGTAAATACATTGTTTTAAATATTTATGAAATTCTATTATTATTATTATTATTATTATTTTCGCTTTTTATTTAAAATTTTTATCCTTTTTCTATCATTTTTCTATCCATTTCTTACTATTTTGTTTTTTATTTTCATTTTTTTATTAAAATTTAAAATATTGATAATATTAATCTATTATTTGAAAATAAAAAATAATATACATATTACAATAACACTAAAAAATACATAAAGAGGGTACAAGTCAATTAGTGATTGTCATGTTTTAAAGTACTATGCAACTCACGAGAATCAAGGTCTCAAATCCCCTAAAAAAGGAAAAAAAAAACATACTTAAAGTATTATAATACTCAATTGGTTATAATACATATTTAAATAATTATTTAATACTAAAATCAATACAATAAATAAATTTTATTAATTTTATTCAAAACAATTTATTAATTTCAATAATTTATAATTTTGTTTGTCATAATACTATAATTTAATAATATATGGAAAAAATAATTATTTAAAATTTGTTAATGATAATCATTGTTTTAAATATAATAAAGAAAATAAATACTTATTAATTTTAAATATCATAATAATTAACTTATAAAATAAATGTAACTATCAACATCATAATATTTATACTCAACCTTAATCACATGAAGAAAATAATGTCAATTCTAAAGTTCATAGTAAGTGTGATGTGTGTTAGCATGTCACCTTATGATTCAATGTGTAATGTTTTTGGGTATGTGCATGTTTATGTACACCCTATGTTTGTTGTGTGCATGTATGCATGTGAGTGGTTGTGCCTTATTGGCAATGGATTGTGTGGGTGCACGTGAGTGGTTAGTCCCATGCCAATGATGGGCCATTTTTGGGGACATATAAGCTCTCACCTTCACCTGGTTGACCATGTTAGTAGAGATTTTATATCTCCTGACCAAGAGAAGCTTTCTATATAATACTTTTTATTTTATTTAAAACAAAACATTAAAATAGTATTTTTAATAACATTTATATTATCCTAAAAACATATCAATACACCAAATTAATAAAATTATAACTATATATATATATATATATATACTATTATATAATATATATATTTATATATATATATATATATATTAATCCTTATCATTATTATTATAGATTATATTCAGTGAAAATTAATCTTAGTAATGTACTTTTATATTTATAGAACACTGTTACACAGTATTTTGTCATCATCCCGATTACCTCTTCTCTCGTACAGCTGGATTAGGGTGAGCTGGATGCTCCTGCATCAAATATGCTTTAGCGGCTTGTGAAAAGGCCATTAAAAAATTAGCATCTATTTGGGTTAGGGTAAGGAAATGATTTTGTCTCGTCGAGTTTGTAAATAAGGTAGCTAAATTATTATTTTTCTTCATTATGATTTAAAATTTAAAGATATTAATTATAGTATTTAGTGATAGTTTATTTAATGATAGTTATTTTTAATTTTTGTTTAATAATTAATTACGTTAAAGTTTTAAATTACTGGCTAATTATAATATTTAATGATTGTTTTATTTTTTGTTTGATAATCAATAATCTATAAGTTTTAGACTACCCACTAATTATGGTATTTAATGATAGTTTATGTAATGATAATTATATATAAATTTTGTTGAAAAACAAATTACTTAACTGAAAGGAATTTAAGATAAGTGGAACTCAGGTGCTTTTAAGGTTTTTTTAGTGAATTTAATTGAAAATTCCTATGTAATTTTGATAGAAACTTTATCCATAAACCTTAATGTTTAGTGTTTTTCACAAATTTGAAGATTCCTTTGATCATAAAAGTGATTATCACATGGAATTTGGTGACTACCCAATGGTTATCCCTCTTAGTTTTAGTTCTAAATATTTTATATAAGAATGAACTAATAACTTATATTTATTTTTCCTTTTTAATCAAATTTTGCCTTTTTAAAATCAAATTTTAATATATATATATATATATATATTATTTTAAATAAAATAAAAAATATACATAATTTATTTAAATAAAAATATTTTTACCAAACGCAAACACAAACACTTTATTATGAGTGAAATTTAAATGAAATTATTTTCAATTAATTTTGAAAATTATGTCTTAAATTAATCTATAAATAACTTTTACATAAAATTATATATATGAAATTTAGTGTATAAAATGACTAAAACATGTTTAGCTTCTGAATACGAAGCTGTTAGGCGTCTGTCAATAATGATATGAGGGCAGATTATTAATGGAAAGGAAATAGATTCAAAGCTTAAAATGGCACATGCTAATCCAACTATCCTAAGATCTCAATCATTGAAATCTTGTAATTTGTAAAGGTAAACTATTAGGATAATAATCAAATAAATCGGTTGAACTAACCTTGCCATAAAAATGCAATTTGCTAGCAAAAGATATTATATATTTGATATAATTTTTTTAATTTTTAATTATAAATTATATTTTATTTCCTAATTTAAGTTAAATAAATTTTTATCACTCATGAATGGCATGTTTGTTGATAATTCTGTTCTAAAAAAAGTACATGAATTTCCGTAAATTAAGATTACTATTGGGCGAAATTAAGTTTATTTTCCATATTTCAGGTTTGCGAGAATACAGTGTGGTGAGATTGGATTTATGAGAGTAAATGTAGTACCCTTGATATTACATTAAAAATTAAGTAAAAATATAATAATTTATTAATGAAATAATTCGTGATAAAATCAAAATTATATCTATTATTATAATATCTGTAAGCATTCGATGTTTTCTATCACTGACTAATTTTAAAAGATCGAGCAACTATCCAGTCTGTACTATGCCGTTCATATTCGATGCGTGATGCCCGCTAAGTACTATGCCGTACGATTAGTGTTAGATAAAACATAATTGATTATATTTTTATTAATCAATTAAAACCTCGTTGTGGAAGGTAGCAGAGGGACTAATAATAGTGAGCACAGGAATCATCTAGACGTATAGCGAAAGCGCAATTTACGGGAGTGGGCGTGCGTTTGTGAGAGGAAGCATCATCGGGCTCTCATTATGCAACTTGGGTTTGTATTACACTCCTCCAACGTTCAAACCACACTCCTCCAACGTTCAAACCAATTTGGGTGCCACGTGTGTGTGACAGGGCGCGTTCAGTTTGTGAGAGGCAAGTTTGTTATATTCTCTTACAATAAAGAAGCATCTTATGCTACCATAATGCCACTTGTGTTTGTATTACACTCCTCCAACTTGGGTTTGTATTACACTCCTCCACATCAGTTGATCAGACGTTCAAACAACACCGGAAATGCATATATCCGGCGGATGGTTCCAGATGAGGCAAGCGCTGGAAATATATAGCCGTTCAACGAACTTGGTAAATGGCTATATTTATGTCTTTCAAATTTCATTTTACACCATTTTCATTGTTCAGATTGTGTGCTGGGTTGTGTCAGTCAGAGGTGAGTAAGTTTATGTCTGTGTGGTTTCAGTCAGAGGTGAGTAAGTTTATGTCTGTGTGGTTTCAGTCAGAGGTGAGATAGAGGAGGAGGGTTTGCAATTTTTGGGTTCATGCAGATCAATGATCCTCTTTCAGTATGGTATGCACCCCATCAAAGTCTATTTCTGTATTCAATTCTATTTCATTGCCCTATTTTTTTTATTATTATAAATTATTCAATTGCCATTTACATCCTGTGTAAATAATGTTGCTGAAAAATGTTTAAATGGTGCAGGTCATTGAGGTTGTTGTTAACGCTGGCTAAGGAAATGAAATCATTATTGTGAACCCCACCTCCAATTCCAGGTATGGCCTTTCAATATACTGTATGATTTGAAATATTATATGAAGGTGTGCACAATGTGATTTAACTTACCTCCCGGCAGCAATAGGGCCATTCGATATGTGAGAAGGACCTGTAACCTTCAACCCATAATCTTGTCGTACCGTTAATCTCCACACTTTGAAGTAACCCCAGAATAGTCATTTCCATATAGATATGGTGGTCGTAAGGGGCAGGAAAGACGCTAGCTACATACTCTGGATAGCGAGACTAATAGCCGGTACTGCAACTAGTCACAGCTTCTCTGCATAATACAACCACTAGCTTCTCATGCAAGGGGCTTCTCATGCAAGGGTAGATTAAGCAGGAAGGCACCGCCAAAAATAAACCTTACCGTGTATATAAATAAACCTTACCGTGGCATATACAGAGGCACAGCCAAAAACCTCATAGGGCAAGATACTACAGAGTCAGATCTAAACCCAGCCCTTTCTATTCATTCTGCAATTCAAAAGCTAGACGAATAGCCTGGCACTAGTCATACAACCAATTGCTTGACCAGTATTGTCACTAGTCATCGAACCTCCAATAATTCAGACCATAAGTTGTCGGTTGCCTTCGCTTCCTGTAAGTCAAAAATGCTTTTGATGCTGTATACGGATTCCCATGAACCTTTCTTTCCCTGTGCTTACAAAATCCACTGATTAAATTAAAGGATTGTACGTGATTGATGGTTGATTCCAAGTCAACCCCCGAGGAAATATGGCGTCAACAATTTTGAACTTGGTAAGATGCAGGTTGGTGGCACGGAACCTCCAGAACCAGAAACTTTTTCTGGGGAGGCAGCTGCTTAATTTTATAAAATTTGGAAGTTTCAAATATTTTTTAATTAAAAACTGCACATATTTTGATCACAGCCCAAACTATCAAGTAATAGTCCCAAATTTAATTCAATCCAATGTTATAGCTCCTTTACAAAAATGTATTAGCTGGGTAGATTTTATAATATTTGGAATATTTTTTAATTAGAACTCGTTTAGATTTTAAGCCCACTCGAAGCTATAAACTAATTACAGTGTCACTGAAATTCAATAATTCAGAGTCCAGGTGGCATTCTCATATTACAAAGAAACTACACTACAGTCATCTATATAGTGAGTTTTACTTTCTTAGGAATTGTAAAAAAGTACAGCCTAGTTGATTTTGATCATATCCATGTCATTTCATTAAACTTCTTTTCTTTCTACCCACGAATTCCTCTAAGCCCTAAAGTAGGTAGTTTACATTCCAAGGATTTGTGGCAGGGCTTTTTAGGTCTTTGGATAAAGGAGGTAATTCTAGGTCCATCTATTAAGGAGGTACTTTCATTATTTACTTAAGGAATTAGGTTATTGAGTTTGGTTCATTCCAGTTGTTAAAGAATTAATAATTTAATAATTTATTTTTTATTTATTTTTTATTTTTTTAATTTAGTAGAAAATTTTCAACATTCTTTTTTTTTTCCTTTTTAATTTAGTAGAAAATTTTATCATATTTAAAATAGTTATTATTTAGATGAATCACAAGAAAATTTTACCATTCTCACTCTCATTTCATTGGAAAGTATACTTGTTCTACTTACTAGATTCGCACTTCACTGTAAAATGTTCATATTTTACACCACTTTCACATATCATTGCAAATATATCTGGTAGTTCATTTCAAATCACTAATTTCTCCTTATGCAAATATTCCTTGTAGTGCACCTCTAGATTCTCTTCAATTTGTATATACTCCTTGTAGATTCTCTTAAGTTTTGGATTTGCTCTAATGAAATTATTTAATTATTATTTCAAATACCCTTTAGTCAAATCACTTTCAAATGGTTATGCAAGCTATCTTCCTTCTTCCTTAAATTTAATTGTTATGATATTAAATTTGTAAATTATAGCATACTTGTATAGCTTTGCACAATAATATTGTATTAATGTTCTTTCCTTAATGTATTATCATGTGCATATATATATATATGGATATTCTTTATGAATTGTTCATTTAATTATGTTCCAAGCTTTTAGGAAGGGTTTGTATACTAACAATATCATCTCAATGTTGTATGTTGCAGAAAATTTATCAATACCAAGTTGCTCCTTACTTGAAGTCATTATATCCTTTTATGTTTTGTAAAGTTGTAATCACAAATATTTGTATTTTTGTTGTGGTTGTTTAGATGGCCCCATCAAAGAATGTAAATGAAGAGAAACTATCATTAATAAAAGGAGTAAGCTGTATTTTTTGTTGAGGGGAATTCAACCCCTCCAATGGCTCTTAGGAAGGTTAAATTGTAACACTCCTTTGAGTTGTGTTGTTCCTTGTGCTCATGGTTTTCATGATATAGTAACTTCAATATGCTCAAACACAAATACATTATTTTATTATAATAAATTATTTAACATTTGTTCACATAAATTATTTAACATTTTTTTTTTAACACAAATGGCAAAATCACCCTTATTCCCATGAATTATTTAACATTTTTTCAATGTTTTAATAGTATTCCCCACATACACACAAATAGCAAAATCACTCTTTCTCACTTAAACTATTTAACATTTTTTCAATGTTTTAAACATCTTCCCCACATACACATAAATGAAAAAACCACTCTTATACACATTAATGATACACCATTTATAACCTATATTAATATATTTTTTTTGTTTTGAATTTTTTAATTATTTAATTATATAAATATGTTATTAATATATATATTATATTTATATTTTCCCCTTATATCAAATAAATATTATTAATATTTACATTCATCTTTTTATAAATTTAAATTAAATACCAATATATTTATTTAGAGTGTTTGTAAATATTAAATGTTTTTATATCTTTTTATAGTAATTTATTATTTATATATATAATATATAATACATTTTTAATATTTTTTGTCTATATATATATATGAATGTATTTGAGTTATAATGTATGCTTTGGATTGTGTTTTATATGTATGTATATGAATGTATTATTTTGAGAATTGAAATAATGTTTTTATTTGTTGCATTCCAATAGTTATAATTTATTTATTTAGGTTTATGTTTTGATTTGTATCAATGAATAGTATATATCTTTCTATATTGTGTATGTGAATGTATTATAAAGAGTATTTGTATTACTTGTATGTATTCTTTTTGGAGTGTTTATTCTTCTATGTTTATCAATGTCTCTATGAGTGTAATGTTTGAGTATTCATTGAGTGTTAGAGTAGTGATTTCATTGTTTGTGCATATATAAATGTATTTTTATGAATAGTTGTTCGTATTATTTTGAGTGTTTTTCAAGATTCCTTCATTATTTGCTTGTGTATGTATTTTTTGAGTATTCTTGTTTGTGAATATTGTTTACTTGTATGTATATGAATGTGTTATTTATTGTATTTGTAAATGTATTATTTACTTGTATATGTGTATGAATTTATTCTTTGCTATACTTGTGTGTCTATTATTTACTTATATTCTTTCTTATGTGTATGAATCTATTCTTTGCTATATTCATATGTGCAGTTTTTAGTTGTATTCATTGTATGTGCGTAAATGTATTCTTTATTTGTGTATGATTCTATTCTTTGTAACATTTGTATGTGTCTTGTTTACTTTTATTCTTTGTATGTATATGAATGCATTCCTTGTGTGTATGAATCTATTCTTTGTCACATTTGTATGTGTCTTGTTTACTTGTATACTTTGTATGTGTATCAATGTATTCCTTATGTGTGTATGAATCTGTTCTCTGCTACATTTGTATGCGTCTTGTTTACTTGTATTCTTTGTATGTGTATCAATGTAATCTATTCTTTGCTACATTTGTATGTGTGTGAAAGAATTCTTTGTGTGTATGAATCCATTCTTTGCAACAGTTTTATGTTTCTTGTTTACTTGTATTCATTGTATGTGTATGAATGGATTTTTTATGTCTGTATGAATCTATTCTTTGTTACAATTTATATATGTCTTGTTTACTTGTATTCTTTGTATGTGTATCAACGTATTCTTTATGTGTGTATGAATCCATTCTTTGCAACATTTGTATGTGTCTTGTTTACTTGTATTCTTTGTATGTGTATCAACGTATTCTTTATGTGTGTATGAATCAATTCTTTGCAGCATTTGTATGTGCCTTGTTTACTTGTATTCTTTGTATGTGTATCAACATATTCTTTATGTGTGTATGAATCCATTCTTTGCAACATTTGTATGTGCCTTGTTTACCTGTATTCTTTGTATGTGTATCATTGTATTCTTTATGTGTGTATGAATCCATTCTTTGCAACATTTGTATGTGCCTTGTTTACTTGTATTCTTTGTATGTGTATCAACGTATTCTTTATGTGTGTATGAATCCATTCTTTACAACATTTGTATGTGCCTTGTTTACTTGTATTCTTTGTATGTTTATCAACGTATTCTTTATGTGTGTATGAATCCATTCTTTGCAACATTTGTATGTGCCTTGTTTACTTGTATTCTTTGTATGTGTATCAACGTATTCTTTATGTGTGTATGAATCCATTCTTTGCAACATTTGTATGTGCCTTGTTTACTTGTATTCTTTGTATGTGTATCAACGTATTCTTTATGTGTGTATGAATCCATTCTTTTCTACATTTGTATGTGCCTTGTTTACTTGTATTCTTTGTATGTGTATGAATGTATTCTTTATGTGTGTATGAATCCATTCTTTGCTACATTTGTATGTGCCTTGTTTACTTGTATTCTTTGTATGTGTATGAATGTATTCTTTATGTGTGTATGAATCCCTTCTTTGCTACATTTGTATGTGCCTTGTTTACTTGTATTCTTTGTATGTGAATGAATTTATTCTTTATGTATGTATGAATCCATTATTTGCTACATTTGTATGTGCCTTGTTTACTTGTATTCTTTGTATGTGTATGAATGTATTCTTTATGTGTGTATGAATCCATTCTTTGCAACATTTTTATGTGCCTTGTTTACTTGTATTCTTTGTATGTGTATCAATGTATTCTTTATGCGTGTATGCATCCATTCTTTGCAACATTTGTATCTGTCTTGTTTACTTGTATTCTTTGTATGTGTATCAATGTATTCTTTATGTGTGTATGCATCCATTCTTTGCTACATTTGTATGTGTATTGTTTACTTGTATTCTTTGTATGTGTATCAATGTATTCTTTATGTGTGTATAAATCTATTATTTCCTACACTTATATGCGTCTTGTTTACATGTATTCTTTTTATGTATATCAACATATTCTTTATGTGAGTATAAATCTATTATTTGCTACATTTGTATGTGTCCTGTTTAATTGTATTGTTGTACAGGTAAATCCCCTCTGCGGACAGAGGCGATCCCACTAGCCTAAATGGGGTCTAGCAACAATCAAACAACACTAACACACAAGTTCCTAATTGGAAAGTAAAGGCCGATGATGAGGACCTACCTCGAATCCAATGCTAATATTTGTATAAGAGTCGTCGCTTCAATTCTTTCGCTTCAGCTAGTCACAATCCTCACGATCCTCAGGAACAGACACCTGCACATGCAAAGAACAAGACAAATACAAGGAATGCAACTATGTACTATTCAGAAAGGATACAACTCAAACATCATTATAAATACAATATGAGTGGAACCATACTGATAGTCATCTATTATTATTGATAAACAAAAGAGAATACAACCAAGTTCTTACGTCAAATCCTCCTTTGGCTGGGTGATCATCAACACATGCCTTGCAAAGCTCATAGGGGATAGGGAAAAAGCCTCTCTCTCCTTGATTACTTGGACATGGATCTCCTCCTTAAATATATAGCCTTATGGGGATGAACAAGGAATCTTGTAGCATGAGATTATCAATTCTCAGACTTTGGGACTTAGAATTTGGAGCTTGAAGACTAGAATTATTAACTAGCTTATCAAAGGCAAAAGGACAAGCTTATATAGAGAGAGGAGAAGGAGATAGGATCATTCACAAGATTCATGGGATTTTCCTTATCATTAGGAAGCTTCCATGAGAGGTGGAGAACTACTTTCCTCCTTGGGAGATTCGAAGCCCAACTGAACTAACTCAAACTGGAATCAGTTCATGAATAGGTTAGGAAGAACCTTCGGAAGTTTGTTTGTTAAAAACTTTACCCAAATGGGTTGGCGCTAGTGCGACTCTGACACAGAGCGCCAGCTGGCGCGCCCTATTTAGAGGATTTCCCCCATTGGCGCGAGTGATACATTGTGGAACAACGCCAATGGAAAAAGGGCTATATTTATGGGTATTTTGCAGAAGGTGTCTTCAGGGCATATGAAGTACATACTCAAGGGGATACAATGTACGTGTTTTCAAGTTGTCACTTCCCACAGGTCCTGGAATAGGTCCTCCAGTGTACAGGAGAAGAGGTAACAGGGACGGTGACAAAATATTGTGTAACAAATGCCCCATAAAGCATGAAGCCTGAGAGAGAGAGGGGTGAAATGCTTTAAAAGAACATGGTCGACTCAAAAGACTGCCGCTGGAGAACCTGCACGAAGTACAACTGATATCTCAAGTACATGATGTACGTGGTATGGGCACAGCCATCCATAGCAGAGTACATAAAAATTTGGATCCAAGGTATGGACGCAGCCATCGAGTGAGGATCAATGAATAGACTCAGGCATGGTCACAGCCATCCAGTGAATGAGTTATGTAGTGATTATAATAATCCACAAAATGCAACCTGGAACTCAACAGACAATCCAGGGTCTTGCACTCCATCTCGACCCGAGCAAAGTACAAGTTCAAGCATGCGAATATGGGAGTCGAAGTCGAACATGAGAGAAAATCGTCTGATTACTAGTCAATGATGAAAATTGTTAAGAGACGCAAGAGGTACCACCAATAATGACAATGGTCCTCAAGGTACTATAGGTCCAATCCACGGCGTGCGAATCAGTGAGCCGGTGTTGAACACCCGCAAAATCATCCGATCGGGGGCCAATGATGAAAATCTCGCGTCGAACTCGAAGAACCTGCCATTAAGGCATGCAGGCTCCAAGGTACCGGAAGGGAGTCTTTAAGTCGATTTCCTGGATAATGAGCTGAAGTCGACAGGAAGTGACCTTGATCGAAGGTGGGCCATAATGTTTCCCACATCATCGACACGAGACAGAGAAGGATAAAATTTTTTGTGTGAGGTATCAGAGGGAGGTTGAGTATTCTGCAGAGGTCAACTTCTCTTGAACATATCAGCGGCACGACAGTGGACTTGGTAGTATTTGACATCAAATGATCAGGGGTCATGGTGATAAGACAGTGAGCAGATGAATGGTCAAATAGGATAACCCAAACCCACGGAGGCAAGTGTAAAACAATATGAGATGTCCCCACCCAGACACGAATGCAGACAAGTGCCATGTTCAAGAGCGACATACTGCCGACACGACGATAATTGTGGTTCCTTTATTCCCCCACCATTTCTGGCGAGTACCCCGGTTACTTTTGGATGGCAAGCTTGACGAGGATAACATATTCTTGGGAGGCGTCATCACGACGGAATCCGATGTCATTAAGTTTTAACGAGTCTGAAAAAAGAAGAACTCGGCATCTTTTCATGTTTAGAGAGTTTGAAAAGACAGTGGAAAGGAAACTCCAGGGTTGTCCTTTTTCGTAAAGTTGTGTCTCTCGAGCCCGAAAAAGTATAAAACCATGCTCAAAAGAACCACTCGATCATTACAACTGAGGAGTACTTTCATAAGTAGTGATTCTGATATGAAAAAGTAAAAAAGCGATCAAAACCACGTCACTTCGTGACCGTTAACGAACCGGAAATGACAAGGGTCTCACAATCTTTTCATTTTTAAATGGTCGGAAAAAGGGTTTAAAGGCGACCGCCTCTCATTTCTGTTTAACGAGTCGAGAGGACCAACTCGACATTCTTTTCACGTTTAGAGAGTCAGAAAAGAGCAAAAGATGACTCCAAAGTGACTTTTTCGTGTATTTACCGAGTCCAAAAATGTATAAATACAACTCGTTTCGCCGCCAAAGCTGCATAAACACGTGTCACTGCACAAGCAATCGGCGTAAAATCTATTTTCGACACAAATATTCATAAAAATATCCATAAAATGACTTTTAAAACCTATTTAGGGGTAAAAAATTTATAAAATGGTGAAAATGGTAAATTAAAAAATTACTTTTCACTTTTTACCTTTGGAGAGCGACATTAGGGCTTTTGAAGTGCGGATTTCAGTTGGCGATTGCAACAAATCTAGTGGACCATTTGAGTGCCGTCAGTGTCAGGTAAGAGGTCTCGTCCTTAGCTCCATTTCTATCTGTTTAGAATTTGTTTTAAATTGATTTTTCATCCCCTATAGGGAGGATTTCAAATTTAGGGATTGCGCCCATTGGCATGGGTTTCGGGCGTGGACCGTTGCCAATTGGGCAACTTTCCTATAGGGCATGCACCGATGGGCGTGACTGTTTTATAAACAGTCGTGCCAACGATCGCGTGGATTTTTGGGCAAAATTTTAACAAATTTAAACCTATTTACCTACAATTTCAAGTTATTTAAGAATCTAATTTATTGTTTTGGGCTTGTGTTTGCAGGGAAATACACAAAAATGGTGATTGTGTGGAAAGAACGAGATGATTGACCAAGTAGACCCATTGGCCTTAGCAGATGAGGACTGCATGGAGGCACTTAGAGCATGTGGGCTCAAGAAATTTTTCATGTTGTCCTATTTGCGAGCTTAGCGAGAGCTTTTACAATATTTGGTCAACTTGTGGGACGTACAGGAACAGGTGTTCTGAAAACAGGACCAAGTATTGGAGTTAGATGTATCCAATGTCTACTTCCTCACTGGATTGTCACGACGGGGGATGGTACCTCGATTGATCTGTAGCAGACCATGTGGAGAGAAGATGGAGGAGGTGAAGGCTCGATTTTTCCCCTGGGGTTACTGGTATCCATACAGTTGTTGGGCTCCATATTGAGCCTGTGAACCAAGCTGTGTTTGGTAAGAAGGTTGGCATTGAAACCCACCTTGCGGCTGGAGACCAGTTTGAGTCTGGGGCTGAAAACCGGGTTGAGCTTGAGAAGCAAGGACCATCTGCATGCCCCGTTGAGAAAGCCTAGAGAGATGTCCTTGGGAAGACTGAGGATGGGCCATCTGGCCAGAAGGTTGTCCTGGTTGGGTTTGGGATGGATCTACTTGCCCAGAAGGTTGAGCTTGCTGGGTGTTCAGTTGTCCTTGCACAACTGATGGTTGTCCTTGCAGAATGGATGGCTGACTAGGCTAAGCAGTCGGGTGCCCTTGCTACATGTAAGGTTGGCCACCCTGCCCAGTAGGGTACCCTTGCTGGATTCTAGGTTGTCCTTATTGTGCGTAAGGTTTTCCCGGATTCCCGTAGGGTTGACCCAAAGGGTATCCCTGCTGGACTCCAGGTTGTCCTTGTTGAGTATAAGGTTGTCCCGGGTTTCCAGAAGGTTGCCCAAGATAGGTAAAAGACGGACCACCATAGGCCGAAGGTTGTCCCTCGGAGGGTTGTCCTTGTGAGTTTCCAGGTTGCCTTGGATAGGTTTGGCCACAATATTGCTGCCCATAATTAGGCTGCGTGTAGGATGGCTGACCTTGGTATGATGGTCCTTGGTGCAGCTACCCTTGATCCGGACGGAATTGGCCACTACCATAACCAGTGGTACCCCAAGCGACATTCAACGGAATTGAAGCCTCAAAAGCGAGTTGAGATGTCAAGGAGGTATACAAATGATTACCGATAGGGTCATAATAAGGGCCTTGTGCGCCTAGATTTTGGACAACATGCAAGTATTGAGAATATGCCCCCCTACTAGAATGACACCAGAAGAAGGCAGGGCACTGCTTGCAGGATGAACAACTCTGGGAGCATGTGCCAACTGACCACTATGCACTGGACCGCAGGACGGGCTGGCAACAACAGTTACAATGGAAGATGTCGTAACGGCACTAGCAACCGGAGTTGAGGATGTAACACAAATGGTTGGATTGGTCGGAACTGACGTGACAACGGTATTGTGAACTTGGGAAAATAAAGATCCCATAGTGGGAATGATGTTATGATCCCACATGGTACCAGAAGAGGAGTGCCTAGAGCCCATGGCATCCCTTAGAGCTCTATAGCGTGCAGGCATTGTAATACCAAGAGGGATGACAGTGTAGGGCGTAGATATGACCGGGGATGTGGCCGGAATAGGAGTCTCAATACTTGACACAACAGTTGTTTCATTCGCTACAGGAGATGTGTCCTCCATATCAAAGGAAGCCATCAGGGTCGAAACACTAGTAGGAGTAGAGGGAAAATCCTCTTCTTAAGGTTCCCAAACAGGGTTCCAAAACAGATCATGAAGCTCATCCTCTGGAGCACGAGAGCTCAACGGTTGGACACTTGGAATAATAGGAAAAGTGTCACCACAAATCGGTGTCTCAGGAGCAGCACCAGAAGGATAACCTTGGTCACTAGGGACGGGAGACGGGATCGATGTATCCATGAAGATGATTGAATTTAAAAAATCCTAGACAAGCTAATGGAGAAAGACCCTACTGAAAACTAATGCAAACAAGCTCTAACAAGGTAAATGTAATCGTGGTCGAAAAATTTTTAAGACAGTAGGACACAACTTGACCTTTCCATGTTTTAAGAGTCGAGAAAAGGACAAAAGATGACTCTAGTCGCCTTCGAATATTAAGTGACCCCGAAGTGACAAATGCTCAAGTGAGCCTTTTCTTTTAAGGAGTCCAAAAAGGATCAAAAAGTGACTACTCTGGAGAAACTAGGCAAGGGGTTTACCAGACAATCCATACAACTGCATATACACCTTAGCAATCGAATGAAAACCAAGGACATTCTGTACGGCAGTCAATCTTCTCGAATGATGTGTTCGGTGTGTTACAAGCTATAAGGCGGCAGACACGGCTTCCTGTGGATCAAGGATGATAACCTAGTGGAGTCCCCCCTTATATACTCGACGGCACGTGGGAGCACAAGTCCGTACTAGACCACAGTTGAGTCACAAAAGGAGGAATCGCCCAACCTTAAGTGAAACAAAAGTGACTAGGTTTAACGACATTGGAGCACGTGTCCAGCCTAGACCTCTAGAATGTGAGCGTTATGTTCCAATGCATTTTTAGATTCATTCGATTTATTTTAAAGTTGATCTTGAGTTAAGTTTCTATTTTCAGGTCCTACCGTATGTAATCTCTCAAAATCCCTAAATGCAATCTATATGCCAAAAAATGTCATTCCATTGGATGAATGCTAATTTAAAGAGAGTTAAAGAGCTTTCATGCAAATGAAACGATCACAAACAACAAAAGAGTTTCCCTAATGTAGCTAATGCAAATCAATAAACTTTTCTTTAAGATGACTAAATCACTAATCGAAATGAAAAGTCCTAACTTTCATTAACTGATTCAAAACAATGAGTCGTGTTATCTAGGCTCAAAGTGAGACGAAGCGGAATTCAAGTGAAGACGAAGCAAATCACCCAAATAACGCAACAAAATTATTCACAACTACCAAACAAGTGTAAGGGAGCAAACAAAAGAGTCAAGTGGACCACAAAAAGATCAAAACACCTTAGGAAGGCTCGATTCACAAGGCCACTAGATGCCCTAGGGCTAGAAATGCGAAGTGGGTAGAAAAAAGAAAACACCCAAAGGGTAGCAATCAAAACCATTCAAATCACACTCCAACACACTCAAGTAGTCTGATAAAGGTACTCAGGACAAAAACAAATCTCAAAAAGTTCAGAACCAAGAAAACTTCAAAAGTTTACACGCCTGGCGCGATTGTCAAGTTGTAACAGGCACCTTTCAGGAATTGGCACGGCTTGTAAATGTGCAACTTGCGCCAACTGGAGCGACTGTCACGCTATAAACTAGCGCCAGCCGAGTTTTCTATGGAAAAATAAAAACGAAAGAGCCAAGGCAAAACCAGCAATACCTAAGTACACCAAGAGGCAAAAAACAACACAGGCATTCAACCCAGAAAGCTAAACAAGCAGGAGAAACCAGGGAAGAGGGCAAGTTCCAAGCCGTTCAGTTTGCAAACTAAACCAGAGATGGACTGAAGTAGCGTTGATCTACTTCGCTAATGCAAAGAAATAATGTTTTGAAGGCTATCTGGCCAGACTTCAGGCTCCGTCTAAAGTTTACAAATCAAACAACAAGACAAGATAAACAGACAAGGCCAAAGCCAACTCCCCAACGGAGTCACCAAATTGTTGTACACGTAAATCCCCTCTACGGACAGAGGCGATCCCACTAGCCTAAATGGGGTCTAGCAATAATCAAACAACGCTAATATGCAGGTTCCTAATTGCAAAGTAAAGGTCGATCATGAGGGCCTACCTCGAATCCAATGCTAGTATTCGTAGAAGAATCATCACTTCCGTTCTTTCACTTCAGCTCGTCACAATCCTCACGATCCTCGTGAACAGACACCTGCACATGCAAAGAACAAGACAAATACAAGCATAAAATCCAAGAAATGAAACTATGTATCAGTCAGAAAGGATACAACTCAAACATCATATAAAGACAATATGAGTGGCACCATAATCATAGTCGTCTATTATTATTGATAAACGAAAGAGAATACAACCAAGTTCTGACGTCAAATCCTCCTTTGTCTCGGTGATCAGCAACACATGCCTTGCAAAGCTTGTAGGGGATAGGGAACAAGCCTCTCTCTCCTCGATTACTTGGACATGGATCTCCTCCTTAAAGATATAGCCTTATGGGGATGAACAAGGCCTCTTGTAGCATGAGCTTAGCAATTCTCGTACTTTGGGACTTAGAATTTGGAGCTTGAAGAGTAGAATTACTAACTAGCTTGTCAAAGGAAAAAGGACAAGCTTATATAGAGAGAGGAGAAGGAGATAGGATCATCCACAAGATTCATGGGATTGTCCTTATCATTAGGAAGCTTCCATAAGAGGTGGAGAACTACTTCCCTCCTTGGGAGATTCGAAGCCCAACTGAACTAACTCAAACTAGAATCAGTTCATGAATAGGTTAGGAAGAACATTCGAAAGTTTTTTTGTTAAAAACTTTACCCAACTGGGTTGGCGCTAGTGCGACTCTGACACAGAGCGCCAGCTGGCGCACCCTCTTTAGAGGATTTCCCCCATTGGCGCGAGTGATACACTGTGGAACAACGCCAATGGAAAAAGGGCTATATTTATGGGTATTTTGCAGAAGGTGTCTTTAGGGCATATGAAGTACGTACTCAAGGGGATACAATGCATGTGTTTTCAAGTTATGTCACTTCTCACAGGTCCCGGAATAGGTCCTCCAATGTACGGGAGAAGAGGTAACAGGGACGGTGACAAAATACTGTGTAACATGTATTTTGTGTATGTGTATGAATGTATTCTTTATGTGTGTTTGAATCTTTGTGTGTTATATTTGTATATGTATTATTTACTTGTAGATATATGACTCTAATTTGTGTGAATATATTTTTATATGATTATAAATATACTATCATTATTT
>APFE030459528.1:32953-55301 GCA_000404065.3 Pinus taeda | reverse complement strand
TGTAATGTAAAGGAGGTTGCCCCCTCGAAGAGGCTGAATTCTAAGGCATTGATCTATCTTTTCTATCTTTTCTTGAGCTGGTTTCACAATAGGTTATATGTTGATGCACTTAATGATATATGTTTTATTATGGTTATTTTGTACATTCATCATGCTAATTTGATGATCTTGCAGACAAGGTATCCTCCCCGAGTATGGTAAGATACATTGATTTATGGTGATTTTGTTTAGTTGATATGGTATGCCTTGTAGGAAAGAGATCAGATGGCTAGAAAGGTGGTAGACTATATAGAATTTCCCTATGAATCATATGGGAAGTGTGGTGTGGGGAACTCTTATGACTTGGAAGGCACATTTAGAAGCCTGAATGAAGAAATAAGGAGTTGCAAAGAAGAAAATGACAAAATCATGCAGGCATAAGAGAAACAAGTAAAGGTGAATGTGATATTACTTCAGAGTTTGTCAGATTTGCAATGACAGGGACATCTTTGGATCAGCCATGGAAATGAGGATAGAACTAATGGGGCATATGGAAATAGGTCTCATAGTAGACATAGGTCATATAGATCTGACACTATCAGAGATCGCAGGATGCTGGAAATTTCAGATAGGAGGGGTTATAGACATATGTATTAATCTATATTTGGTTCTGATAGACATCATGATTGTCATCATTATCATTTGTACAAGAGGAATGATATGGGATACTTTCTAGATGATTTCAAGAAGGAAAAGCTAGCTACCTTTGATGGAGAGATGAAGAACTCAAAATATGTAGAGGCTTGGTTGCTTGGCATGAGGAAATTCTTTAGATTGCATGACTACTCAAAAAACATGAAAACAAAGATAACCCTTTTCAGTCTCAAAGGAAAAGCAAATATTTGGTGGGAAGACGTGAAGAATATCAAGGACATACATGAGGATGATTTTACTTGGCATGCATTTGAAAGGCTCTTCAAGAAGAAGTACTTGTTTGAGAGGTATCATGATGATAGAGCTAAGGATTTTTATGACTTGTGGATAGGTTCTATGATAGATGAGGAGTATACTAGTAGATGTTTGGAGCTATTGAGATGTGTGCCTTACTTAGAGAGGAGAAGGCCAAGTTTCAGAGATTCATCAATGGATTTCCAATTGCATATAGAAATAATATTGAGTTCGATGAGCTTAGATCGTTGGAGAAGGCCATCCAAAATTTGAAGCGTTTTTATGAGCAGTTGACGTGCAAAGTTGAGCCAAATAATGACTTTAAAATAAATGAGAAAGCTAATGGAAAATGGCCACCAAAGGGAGGAAGACCTAAAGATGCAAGTGAGAAAGATAATGCAGTTCCTTACCAGAGATTCAATACATCTGAGGAGGGACATGGAGAGTAGCAGGCTAGAGGCAGTGGTAAGGAACCATTGCAGTGTTGGATATGTGGTAAGGATCATTGTAAGAGGGATTGTCCATTATATCAAAGTGGTGGTAGACGCCAGATCTAGAGTGCTCGGGAGGCGCATAGAGTTGGTGATGTTGGTCTTATCACTCCTCAGATTTATGGAGTTGTGGACAGTAGGCAGGAAAATCATCAAGGATTGATCATTGAGATGGATGGTAAGCTTTGTGATCAAGTTGTTTATATTTTGATTGATCACGGATCTAACTATAGTTATATTAATCCTGACTTGGTGGTGTTGTGGCCACCAACAACCCCCCTCCTTATGAAGCGTTATTGCTAATACTAAATAAGTGGGGATCCTTAGTAAAAAATTTAAAAAATCAATTATTGTTTACATTTCCTTTTAGATGAAACTTGCAACATCATGGACTTAGGAAAATACCTTTGAATAATCTAAAAAGCTTAAGTTTCATGATGAAGAAAGTAAATTCACTCCTTAAGAGATATCGCATTGCGCCAAGAATCAGAGGGTACCTTTTAAATGAACCCAAATGATAACAAACGTGAGATTGCGACATGAAACGCCATCACATTGCATGCATTAATAAACACTCACATTGAAAAACCTTAAAAATCGCCGATATGCAATATCACATATCGCACATCGCAAAAATCGCATAAATTACACATAATGACCAAACGATTAAGCGATCTGCAATCTTGCGAAATTGCGACCAAGTGACATTGCGATATTGCGACCAAGCGATATTGCAATATTGTGATCGAGTAACCTTGTGATAAAACAACACGATGAGATTGCGATAATGTGATGCAGCGATATGCGATATCGCAAAGCAATTTCACAAGACCCTTCCATCACAGTTGGTTTTGGCTCATTATTCGAGAAAACATTTTTCGGCCAAGAACTGGTCATGCACTTTAAATGTGAATTAATGATTTGTTTCTAGTTGTTAATGAAGTATGGTGTTGTGTTTTTCGAAGAACTAGTTCATGTAAGGTGGCGTGTTTTGCATATCTTCGGCATTTAAAGTTTTCTTGTCATCATTTCTATCATTACTTCCACCTCATTTGTAAACTGCAGGAACGAAGGACGAAGTGTTATACAAGGTAGTATGCAAAAAACTATGAGGAGGAAAGGAAGTACTCCAATGTCCATTTGGGAAGACACACCTAATCTACTTAAGGAAGAGAAAGAGCCGCAGAACTCTTCTAAGGCACCCATCACAGATTTCTCATATACAGCCATGGTTGAATGGCTACTGAACAATGTTGATACCAGAAATAGACAGTTTAATGCTCAGGGTCAAGAGCTCACGGAATCACTATTTTTACAAATTTTGAGATTTATACCCGATAACAGAAAAAGGCGCAAAAGGCGAAAAACACATCAGGAAAGCTCAGATCAAGAAAGAGAGGTAGTTTTCGATGTGTGATTAGCACTTAGCGCTAATCACGTATCGCTAAGAAAACTTGCTCGAAAAGGAAGGCCTCTAATTACTCAGTCACCTGCAAGCCTCGAAAATTGCAAGAAAGCAACGATAGAAACAAAATGGAAATAGAAAGCTAAAGAAAAAGCAAAAGCAATCCAAGGGTTAACCAAGTTGAAATGGGATTATTACAAGGTATACATGGTAAAGCCACATAGTCATTAGATAACTCTCAAGTATATCATCAATTTTGCTGAGAAGATAGTGCCAGCTCTTACCGATTTTGTTTCCTTAACTCAACCAAAGGCGGAAGACAGTCAGCCGACTCTACTCAGGCAAACACTGAATGCTTGCAACGTTAAGGAGAAAATATAGGAATAGTTAGATATTAGATTTAATTTTAGAAATAGTTTTTCTTAGAAAAAGGGCGGTCATTTAAACCGAATCCTGAATTTCTGTAAATAAGTTATCTAGTTAGTAGTATTTAAACCCTTCTCATGCATTTAGAGAAGGGTCCAGAAATATATCAAAAGCTTGTCCTCAGAACATGCACTTTTGCAGCCTCCGAGGAGGTTTTGATGAATGAATGGAACATGGCTTATTGATATTTGCATTTGATATCTACTACTGATGTTGCACTTCTGTACTCTTAATGGATGTTAAATCAAGGAGTAATAAATCAAGTGCCGCTTGAACCTCATGAGTAGGACTAGTTATAAATGGTACTTTTATCTCTTAACCATTTCTGCTTATGCGTTAAAGTGATATTCAGTTTTCAGTTGTTTATATATTACAATGTGGATGCTTGAGTTATCATTTGGCACTTTTGTACGGTGATAGCTATTTATTTATGCTTAGTGTATGAATAACTCATTTATGCGATAGGTTTTCACAACTGTTTCGTCTAACTTCTTATATGAAGTAGTTCATCTTTATTGAATTCTTTTCTTATAATAGCTAAATGATCTTTATTACCAGTTATTGTTTGAAATATTTTTAGATCGCATAGAAGAAAGATCACACACTGGGTTAGCATAAATTTTGATGTTTTTCTGTTTATTAGAATACAATAGCATAGCATTAGATTAGAATTAGGATAGAATTATTCCATTTAGAATGTCATGAAGTCGAATCTCTGATTCACAAACTTTAGCGATTTTCCATTTCTCATCAAGGATCTAATAAATCTCAGGGCAGCTTGACTTCACAGTATAACCTTGCTCATCCCCTGGCCAGATTAAAGAGTGAAAAGTTTGGTGTTCGACCGATTGAATTACCTCTTCCCAAAAGGAAAAGAGCAAGGAAATCACCTAAAGAGTCTGACAACAAGACTCTTTCATCAACATCATCCATTTCAACCTCTTCACCGCGAAGTCAACCATCCACTCCTCCATTTCATACCATTATCAATCCACCTACTGGAACCCCTACAACTCCTCCTCAATTATCTCCGATAGTGATATCCTCATCTTCCCAACCACAGGGATCATCTTCTGCACTTCCCCCTGTTAGCAGTTCAACAATGGCCCAGTCTCCATGGAATAACCCTAGGGCAGTCTTAATGCCTGCACCCTTGAGTCAAATACCAGCCCATCCTGAGAAATGGCTGCCTAAGTTGAATCTCGAGGCAGGCATGCTAGCAGAAGAGCATATAAACAACTTTATGTTATCCATTAATCTCAACGGGGTTACTAATGAAGATGCTGTTGTTCGACTGTTTCCTTATACTCTGCAAGGAACAACAGATCGCGGTATTTCTCATTACCCTTTGGATCTATTACTAGTTGTGACATCTTCCAAGACCAATTCCTAACAAAGTTTGGTGACGACAGGTCTACGGCAACGTTAATCAACGACCTATCCAACCTTATGGCCGAATCTAGAGAGCCTATCAAAGACTTCAATCTACGTTTCAATAAAATTCTAAACAAAATTCCTACTGCTTCCCAGCCCAGTGAGGAAGTTCGATGTGAGTGGTATATCACTGCTTTACCATCAAACATAGCAATCTTTGTGGACAGGGCTAATAAAACAACCTTAGCCGAAAACATGAAAGAAGCCATAACAGTAGAGAAATGTATAATAGCCCTAGAGAAGAAATCCACAATAGAGGAAGGGAAATATAAGAAGGTCACCTTAAAAGAAGAGTTCAAGAAGAAACAAGCAAAAGATCCATTCGATTTGGAGGGATTGCAAAAAGTTTTGGAGACCATGTCTAATAAAATGGTCGACATAAAAAAGCAAGTAGCAGAAAATTCTTCAAAAAGGCCCTACAGAGCTTTTAAAAGAGGCCCGTCAACAGATTCAAGGCCACCCAATGCTATTACAAGTGCTGAATCCGAGGAAGAGGAAGAGGAAATTTCCACTAAAGGGAAAACCGATGATGAAGAAGTTGTAAACTTACAAGGAATGTGGGATTTCATCCTCCGACAAGAAGAAGATCAAGAAGTATTCCCAGTTAACACACAAAGTAGAAATCAGCTTGATCCTCCCTAAACTATCCCAAAGCCAAAGAGCGCAAGCTTTGCAACAAAGGATAAAGTCGCAACAAAGAAAATGACATCTAAAGTGACTCAAACTAGCCCAATCCAAACAGATTCACCAACTACATCTAAAACACTGATCGTTTCGGATGAAACGGAGTACAATATTATAGAAGACATGAAAAAGACTAGGGCCAACATCACTTTTTACGAATTGAGCAAGTTAAAGCATCAACAAAAGATAATGTTGAAAGAATTACATGATGTGCCAGTTGCACCTTTGCCTGCTGTTGTAATTTATCAAGCTTCCCAGAACATGGGAAGACCTCCAACTAATACGACTAACAAGATTGATCCAAACGACATCGATTTAATTGGAGGAAGATCAAGATCTCATACTCCTCTGTTTATCCTTATGAAATTTTTAACAAAAATGTACATAATTGTTTAGTGGATTTTGGTGCTTCATCAAATATTTTACCAAAGTCCATATGCACCAAATTAAACATTCAACCACAAAAATCCATTGTTCGTATAGTTTAGCTAGATTGATCTCAAGTCGAAGTCATTAGCGAACTAAATCAAGTAACCATAAGGTTGTCATCCAACTCGAAGGTATGTCAAGTTATTGACATTTTAGTCATTGATATCCCTGAATTTTATGGCTTAATTCTTAGAAGGGATTGGTCAGAAAAACTACATGGATACTTTGCAACTGATTGGTCGCACATGTGGCTACCTTACAATGGTAAGCCAAATCAAATAAAAGTTGAACAAGAATTACATCAGAAGTATATAGTAACAGAATTAGAGGGAGAAAATGAACTAGTAGCATATAACAATAGCATAATTGGCAATTACTCAGTGGATTCTTTTCTCAACAATTTTAATGCTCATGCATCACCTTATTTAGAACATTTTGTTTTGTCCCAAGTCGAAAATTTTTCTCAAACGGATAGTTTAAAATGTATCAATTTTTTAGATAGACCTGTAAATCAATCTTTGTTTTGGAAATTACTTTTTGATGGTTCTAAATCTAACAAAGGAGCAGGAGTAGGATGTGTGCTAATTAGTCCAAAAGGAGATAAAATCATGTTAACATGTAGGCTCGAATTTGATTGTACCAACAATATAGCATAATATGAGGCTTTAGTCCAAGGGTTGTACAAAGCAATCGGGTTAGACATCAAGTACCTCCATGTCTTCGGAGACTTTGAAATAGTAGTCAGACAGGTACGGAATACTATACATTGCCTATCAGGTCATTTAAAACACTATCAGTCTTTAGTTCAAGATCTAACTAAGCATTTTATAGCATTCAATATTTCATCAATTCCCAGACTCCAGAATGCAAGCACTGGCCTTTTAGCTAATGTAGCTTCTAAGCTCATTCCTTCAGAAGATTTCAATCCAGATAGATTCTCAATAGAGTTAATCTTTAGACCTTCTATTCCTGACAACATCACAAATTTGAGAATATTCAACAATGATCCTGATATCATAAATTTCCTTACATCTGAAGGATCCTAATCCAATCAAATAATTGACGAAGACTAACATGATCGACGATTGCAACAAAATAGCACTAACAATGCTATACCTAAAGCAGTGGTCAAGTTAGAAGATCTGTACGATTTGAAAGATCGGTTGAAAAGGTCTACCAATTCAAAGCTCCAAAGTTCAACTTTGAATTTCGAATTAGTAAACCTAGGAACTGATGCCAAACCCCAAAACATAAATCTAGGCCTTGGCCTAGCCCCTGAAGAGAAACTAGCATATATTCGTCTTTTGAGACAATACAAAGATGTTTTTGCTTGGAACTATGATGAACTCAAAACATATGACACTTCTATCATCCAACATACTATTCCAATGACCGATAATGAAAAACCTGTCCAACAAAAATTGAGAAAGATTCATCCCAATTTAGAAAATCAGATAAAAACCGAACTCAATAAGCTGTTGAAAGCCAAGATAATCTTTCCCGTCAGACATTCTAAATGGGTCTCCAATATGGTACCTGTTAGAAAGAAAAACGAAGCTATTAGAATTTGTATTGACTTTTGAAATCTTAACAAGGACTGTCAAAAAGACAATTTTCCCTTACCACCTATGGAGCAGATATTACAGGCAGTTGCAGGCTCAGAATTAATGTCTTTCTTGGATGGATTTTCAGGATACAATCAAGTATTGGTAGATCCTGATGATCAATTGAAAACGACATTCAGAACTAAATGGGGCACATATGCATATTAAAAGATGCCATTTGGTTTGATTAATGTTGGTGCCACATTTCAGAGAGCCATGGACATTGCATTTAAAGGTTTAGTCAATAAATCTGTAGTAAATTATTTGGATGATATAACCGTGTATTCCAAGAAATGAAGCGACCATCTCAAAGACTTGAAACAAATCTTCCAACGATGTTTAAGGTATGGAATTTCACTTAACCCAAAGAAATATTTTTTCGCATTAAGTGAAGGGAAACTTCTAGGATTCATAGTGTCAAAATCTGGAATTCACATCAATTCCAACTGAATCAAAAAAATTTCTGAAATATCCCTACCTCATAACAGAAAAGCCATGCAATATTTCCTTGGTCGGATCAACTTTGTAAAGAGATTTGTTCAAGATTTTTCACGAATCTTGTCTCCTTTACAAGCCATGATAAAAAAAAAAACTCTAATTTTAAATGGGGACAAGATGAACATGAAGCATTCAACTTGATCAAACAAGCTATTATTAATGCTCCATCTTTAGCAATTCCAAAATTTTCAGAGCCTTTTATTTTATAGACATTTGCCTCAGATAGGTCATATGCTGCGATACTCACTCAAACAAATCAAGAAAAGGTGGAAGCACCAATCTCTTTTTTCAGTTCAAATTTACAGGGTGCTGAATTAAATTATTCAGATGTGGAGAAACATGCTTATGCTGTTTTCAAAGCAATCAAATACTTTAGACCTTTTCTACTCAAAACCCATACTAAAATTATAGTACCGTTTCCAGCAGTAAGGAATCTTCTAGTACAAAAGGATATGGGTGAGAAGAGGGCCAATTGGGTTACTACCTTACAAGAATATGACATAGAAATTAAACCAGCAAACATTGTAAGAGGACAAGGATTTTGCAAAATGCTAGCTGGAGCGTCGCAAATTTCCGAAATTGCATCTATAGAGGTACAAATGTGCGAGGTAAGCCTAAACGATGCATAGTCATTATATGCTGATATCATTTATTATCTTAAGAACGGATATGCTCCTTCACACCTTGATCATACTAAGAAAAGAGCTCTAAGGTTGAAAGCCAAACAATATCAGCTCATAAATGATATTCTTTTTAGAATAAATTATGATTCTATTCTCCTTGGATGTCTTGAGAAATCTGAAGCTGAAAAAGTTTTGCAGGAACTCCACGATGGACCAGCAGGTGAACACTATGCTGGATATGCTACTGCACATAAAATCTTGTGCGCACGGTACTACTGGCCCACGTTATTCAAAGACTCACACAGTTACGTGAGGAAATGTCAAGTCTGCCAAACTACTGCTGAAAGACAAAAGAAGCCATCCTTACCACTACAACCAGTTAACATCGAGCAACCTTTCAATCAGTGGGGATTGGACATAATAGGTGAGATCATTCCTCACTCTTCTAAGCAGCATAGATATATCCTTACAACAACATATTATTTTACTAAGTGGGTAGAAGCAGTTCCACTCAAGACGGCTAATGCTGAAAATATCATTGACTTCATAGATCAATTTATAATCACCAGGTTTGGATTGCCTTCCTCTTTAATGTTTGATAATGCATCATGATTTTCTGGAAATGCAATAACTGAATTTGCACTTAAAAGAGGATTCAAACGTAAACATTCGGCCAATTGTTACCCACAGGGCAATGGATTGGCCGAGTCTACAAATAAAAACCTTATCAGGATTATCAAAAGAACAGTAGACCAAAATCATAAAAATTATCATAAATATTTAATATATTCTTTGTGGGCAGACCAAATAATGAGAAAAGCTTCCATCGACACTTCTCCCTTTAATTTAGTTTATGGGAAAGAAGTGGTTCTTTCGACTCACTTAGCAATTCCCTCTTTGTCTCTAATTCAATACATTGATGAAGTACCAACTTCCTCATTACACCTAAGACAAATGGAAATAATAAAATTAGAAGAACAACAAGAACAGGCTAAGAAAATGCATGCTCATCATCAAGCACTAGTAAAATCCTCTTTTGATTCAAACATAATGACCAGAAAAGACTTTCAGATGGGAGACTTAGTTTTAAAATGGGACAAGGCACATGAAGAAAGGAGGAAACATACAAAATTTCAAAGAATGTGGCTTGGTCCTTTTCAAATTGTAGAAGTCATAGGTCCTTCAACATTTGTGTTACAAGATTTAACAGGTAAAAGAGACTGTTTTCCTGTCAACAGACAAATTCTAAAGAAACATTTTGCATAGAAGATTATTCTTCTATTTTTAGAGTAATAGTTTTTCTTTTCATAATAAAACTAGTTGTGAATGGTTACATTAGGCATTTATGAAAAAGACACCAACTCTCTTTCAGATTTTGATTTTTTGCTTGTATAAATAGTAAACATTTTGGTAAATTGGTCTTTATTATTGAAAGATACAGTTAAAGACTCTAACCCATATATGACACTAGTTTCAACTTCATAAAGTTTGATGAAAACAACCTTTAGTGAAGAAATTGTTTTATGTCAGTGCAATGAAAGGTATCAATAATAAAATAAAGATTCTCTGTAGAATAGCTACTTCCAAAAACTCTACCATTGTCATCCAGAGCTATCTAAATGAAACAATGACTTCCTCCCTGCTAAGGAAATTACAACTTTCAGAGGAACAATCCAAGGATACACTTCATCTTGAAGAATGAGAGGTCTCATCACGAGCCCGCTTATCATAATCACAGATATTATAACTTGCTGACTTTGCCAAATACTGCATGCCACAACAGGGCAATGACTCAAGATTGTTACAATCAAGAGGCAAGGGGTCTCATCATGAGCTAGCTTGTTCAGCAAAGTTATAAATCGAGTGAATGACTGTGTCATAAATTGGCTATCAAACCAAGACATTGTTCTTTAAGAATAAAAAAGAAAATCAAAGCAGTAAGTGTGGATGTGGATTCTTCTTTCAGAGTTGTAGGTTTCTTTAAGTAGGATACAGGATCATTGCTGGGTAATAGGTAACCCTGTAGAGGCTATAAACGCGTGCTGGCAGCAGAGGCTTTACCTACGACAAATGAGCATATTTAAAATTAGTTTACAGAGAAGACTTTGTTTTATCTTTACAGACCAAGTAATGACTGATGTAAATACAAGGACTAACTTGAGGGAGAAAATAATCAAAGTTGAAAGTAGCTAAAACAAAATGTCATTGACAGGTTAGAGCATGATGTACTTTATCTTTCCATAATAGAGTTTAATTTTCTGAAAAATTTTCTGTTTTGAAAGCTGAAAAAACCCAATAGAAACACAGAGATAACTAGTTCTTCCAAGTGAATCGCCAATTGTTGTGGCCACCAACAACCCCCCCCCTTGTCACGTGTTATTGCTAATACTAAATAAGTGGGGACCCTCAGTAAAAATCAAAAAATCAGTTAGTGTTATATTTTCTTTTTAGATGAAACTTACAACATCATGGAATTAGGAAAATACCTTGAAGAGTCTAAAAAAAAAAAAAACCTAAGTTTCATAATGAAGAAAGTAAAATTCACTCCTTAAGAGATATCACATCCCGAAAAAAATGATAGGGTACCTTCTAATGAGTTAAAATGATAAAAAATGCGAGATTGCGATGCGAAACTTCATCGCATCGCATACGTTAAAGAAGCACTCACATTGAAAAACTCTAAAATCGCCGATATGCGATATCGCATATCGCGCATCACAAAAATCACATGAATTACACATAAGGATTATAACGATCTGGGATATTGCGATATTACGATACTGCGATACTACAACACTACGATACCGCGATACTGCAAAGTTGCGATGTTGCAATATTGCGATACTGCGATACTACAACACTGTGATACCGCGATACTGCAAAGTTGCAATGTTGCAATATTGTGATACTGCGACCTTGCGATAAAAAAACAGCACAATGAAATTGCAATAATGCGATACAGTGATCTGCGATATCCCAAAGCAAAATCGCAGGACCCCTTCATCGCAGATTGGTTCTAGCTCATTATTCGGGAAAGCTTTTTTAGCCAAGATTGGTCATGTATTTTAATGCGAATAAATGAGTTGTTGCCAGTTGTTAATGAAGTATGGTGTTGTGTTTTTCGAAGAAATAGTTCATGTAAGGTGGCATGTTTTGCATATCTTCGGCATTTAAAGTTCTCCTATCATTATCTTTTATGATTACTTCCACGTCAATGTAAACTACAGGAAAGAAGAACGAAGCGTTATACAGGGTAGTATGCAGAAAACTATGAGGAGGAAAGGCAGCTCTCCAATGTCCATTTCAAAAGGCACATCTAATCCACTTAAGGAAGAAAAAGAGCTGTAGCACTCTTCTGAGACATCTATCACAACTTTCTCATATACAGCCATGGCTGAATGGATACTGAATGATGATGATACCAGAAACAGACAGTTTAATTCTCAAGGTCAAGAGCTCATGGAATCACTATTTTTACAAATTTTGAGCTTTATACTGGATGAGAGAAAAAGGGGCAAGAGGCAAAAAACGCATCAGGGAAGCCCAGATCAAGAAACAGAGGCAGTTTCTGATGATCGCGCATCACTAAGAAAACTTGCTCGAAAAGGAAGGCTCCTAGTTACTCAGTCACCTGCAAGCCCCGAAAATTGCAAGAAAGCAGCGATAGAAACAAACTGGAAACAGAAGACTGAAGGAAAAGCAGAAACAGTCCAAGGGTTAACCAAGTTGAAATGGGATTTTTACCAGGTATACATGGTAATGACACATAGTCATTGGATGACTCTCAAGTATATCATCAATTTTACTGAGAAGATAATGCCAGCTCTTGTCAATTATGTTTGCTTAACTCAACCAAAGACGGAAGACAGTCAACCCACTCCATTTAGGAAAATACTGAATGCTTGCAACAGTAAGGAGTAGATTTAGAAATAGTTAGATAGTAGATTTAATTTTAGGAATAGTTTTGCTTAGAAAGAGGATGGTCATTTAAACCGAATCCTCAATTTCTGTAAATAAGTTATTTAGTTAGTAGTATTTAAACCCTTCTCATGCATTTAGAGAAGGGTCCAGAAATTTATCAAAAACTTGTCCTCAGAACATGCACTTTTGCACCCTCAGAGGAGGTTTTGGTGAATGAATGGAACAGGGTTTATTTGATATTTCCATTTGATATCTGCTACTGATGTTGCATTTCTGTACTCTTAGTGGATGTTAAATCAAGGAGAGAGAAATCAATTGTCGCTTGAAGCTCATGAGTAGGACTAGTTATAAATGGTACTTTTATCTCTTAACCATTTCTTCTTATGCGTTAAAGTGATATTCAGTTTTCAGTTGTTTATATATTATAGCATGGATGTCTGAGTTATCATTTGGCACTTTTGTACGGTGATAACTATTTGTTTATGTTTAGTGTATGAATATCTCATTTATGCGATAAGTTTTCACAATTGTTTCGTCTAACTTCTTATACGAAGTAGTTCATCCTTATTATATTCTTTTCTTATAATAGCTGAATGATCCTTATTACCAGTTATTGTTTGAAATCTTTTTAGATCGCATAGAAGAAAGATCACACCCCGGGTTAGCATAAATTTCGATATTTTTTTGTTTATTAGAATACAATAGCATAGCATTAGATTAGAATTAGGATAGAAGTATTCCATTTATAATAGAAATACCCATCTTTCTCACACAGACACACTGAATTGGGAAACTGGTCCCATATCCCCAATCGGACCCGCTATACCAAATGGATAAGGAGCTTCCAACCAAGGTCTGGACCGGGTGGGTATCCCCCTTGTTGTTGACCCAATTTTCGGGGCCTTCAACAGAAACTAAAGCCAATAAGGTATGGGTCTTTTAAGATACTTCAGACAATTGTTGACAATGCTTTTCGCCTTGATTTGCCAGCTTACATGCACATCTATTCAGTAGTTAATGCAGACAACTTGAGACTATTTGAACCTTCATTGATTGAAGATCCTGAAGAGCAAAGTTAGTTGCCTCCTATTGATGATCTGTTGCCTGAATATCTCAATGAGTTGTAGGAAGATACAGTTATGGACAGGAAGGTGAGAACTACTAGTAGAGGGGATGTTGAGCACCTCAGGATCGAACTCAAAGGTTCAAAACCAAGTAGTGCAAGATGGATAGAGATTGGACAAGTGAGGAAGCTGTATCCTCACTAGATTGAAGCTTAAAAACCAACTTTTGGTGGTCCAAAAGATTTTTTAGTGGGAAGGCATGCTCCAAAATGCTCTCTAAATCTTCAAACATTCAAAACTATTGCCTAGGAAGAACCTTTTGAAAAGGCAGATTACACTATAGGGAGGCAAAAACATGAAGAAAAAAGTGAAATAAGACCTATTGGAGGTCAAAGGAATGATGCACAGGAGCCGTCGGATCTGGCTGATCAACAGTCCAGTTCCGATCGACATGTCTCAATCAGTGGTGGTAGGCAGAGGATATCGGAACCTATCATATGACAATTGTGATTGTGATCAACGTGGGCCAACGAGGACCATAGGTCAAGCGCACAGATCGATGACCTAGGTTAACTTGCAATATCGGAATCGACAATTACAGAGGAGCACTTATAAATGGCCCAGGGGTCTATGCGATATGTGATTGCAATCAATCACATCGCAATATCGCATTGGAGCTACACAAAGGAGCGGGGCCAATAAAAATATGGCTTGCAACAGCCGGACCCAATAGGGTTATAGGCGATATTTTATATATTTTGAAATCTGAAAAATGGCATTTTCCTTTGTATTTCGCATTTCCACCAAATAAAGGAATCATAAAGGAAATGGGGATGATGTGATGAAAGTGGACCCAAAATGGTTTATGAATGCACGTGTATAACATTTGAAGTTCGCCATAAAGCCATTTTGCAAGATTTTTGATGTTTTAATGTATTTTCCAAATACAAAGGGAAACGACAAAACGAGTGGGATTTCGAGCAAGCCATAGGTGGTAAGTGGTTTTGGCTAGGCTCTGCATGAGCCCAAACACTAGCTGCCATGTGTCTAGGCACCAAAGAGAGAAAACCAATGTTTTCGAGCAGTTAACCCCCGTATGCATGAGCCGCCCAAAATTAATCTTAGCCATTGGAATTCATAATATTTGAAGTCTGATGAACAGTGATTTGGCGGATTTTTCCTGTGTTTTACAGCGTTTCCCTATGTAAACAAAAGAAACTACTTTTGGGGATGTCCAAGGCCTAATGGTCCCTTCCGTTGCAGAAAATATGACCACCTTCCCTACATACATTATGCCATGTTTGCTAATTCTCAAAAGGGGATTCGAGCAAACAGAGGCCGGAAGCCAAAGAGCTGAGAAGGGGAAACGAATAGATAGCGCCGATGGGCTTTAAAGCCACAAACTGGCATAATATAAGAACCAGCAATACTAAGATAAAGAGAAAACAAAGACAGAGAGCGAAAGAAAGAGTCTGTGTACTTAGAGAGGCTTGAGAGATTCAAGAAAACTCTTGCTGTTTTGTATCTGTTGTGTTGAGACTCAAGTTGAGCTCACATTTTGTAAAAATCTGCTCTTGAAGACATAATAGAGAGGTCACCACTGAAGGCTAGACCAAGAGACATAGCCCAGGAGTTTTGGGTGAACTCCATATTAAATTTGTTGTGTTATTTGTGTTTGTCTATTAGGTTTCTTTAACTGCTTCATTGCCTATATTATTCACAATCTTATCGATCCATTGCACCAACTAATGTAGGAAAATCCATGCACATGAGTCTATAATACATTAAAAGTAATATAAGATCTCCATTTACATATCAACAACATGCTCATAATTTGAATAATATCCCCTATTTTTTCAACAAAGGAACTTTTATTGTATCCCATTTGAGTATATTGACAATCCATACTACAAAGGGATCTTGAATACCTTCTTCTTATGGAGAACATTGTTGAATCTCAAGAAATTAAATCAATTTAAGCTCTAGGATGCACTACCATCTCATGAAAATGCTAGGTGTGGGGATCCTTGATCCATCATAGCTTATTTTCATGAATTTCTCTTAGGTGGATTTGAGTATCACCAATCATGTGAGGAATGAAATCGACATGAGAGATTTACAAACAATGTTTCTCAAGAGGTTCTAGATTGACTTTAGTCGATAGAAAATTTAGTGAATGAGTATCCAATAGAGCATCCTCATTTATCAATCTATCCAATTTACTCCCAATATTCTCACATGCGAGTGAAACACTACAACACAAAGGGGGATTTTAAGACAATATTTAAGACAACATTTGGGTAAATTGTCTTAACTTGAGACAAAAGAAAACTTATCTATTGTCTTTAAGTGGGTGTCTCAAATTAAATTGTCTTAAAATATTGTCTCTATAACGACAATATATAATAGAAGCACTTTTATCTCTCTAGAGACAATTTCATTTTTGTCTCTCTAGAGACAATAGTTGGAATTAAAAACATATTGTCTTTAGGAAGACAATGTCTTTGATCTTAACTATTGTCTCTCAAGAGACAATTAAAAATTACATTCAAAGATAATACATGACCAATTTTGTCTCTTGAATCTAGAAAAATATCTCACCGTTGAAGTAAACCAATATTAAATGTATTTAATTAAAAATAAAATACAATACCATTGATTAATTCATATTAGGACATAGTGGAAACGAACCACCAACCTTTTTCTTATAAAGCGGGTGCTCTACCATTGAGCTAGAACCCTTTTAAGAATTATGTGAGAATTATGGTAGTCCTTGAAATTGCATATATAGGCGTTGATTTTAAAACTAGCAATTGCACTGAGAAGTGCAAAGAAACACCGATAAAAGTGGGAATGTGAAATTCCATATATATGCATTGATTTTAAAACTAGCAATTACACCGAGAGGTGCAAAGGAACACCTATAGAAATGGGAATGTGGAAGCCAATAAGAAAGTGAAATATATGGAAAGTGAAATTACATAAAACTCAAAGACATCATATCAATCCATTTTACCCTACCTGCTTACCCAATAAAAGTCTTGGAGTACCTACTATAGCATTTTATAAGCTACTTGAAAAGAAAAAAAGAAAAAGATACATAAACCAATGTGACCCGTAGCTAGAAATTTATCAATAATTGCAATATTCTTGAAAGGTAGTAGGTCAATATTACTACAAGCTTGAACTTTTCTTTTTTAAAACTTCTCTATTATCCATCTCCAACAACCAAATGCTGAAAAACTATAACTAAAACACTATTCACTGAAGGACCTGCCTATTATACAGGAATAGTGTCCACACGGATGCTGCTATTCCCACTAAGATGGGTGGCTATCTTAGAAACAAACAGTCAAAGTCTACTATTGATTCCTTTTATGAAAATAGATGAGAGGAGAACCAAGAGGGCCAACCTGAGTCTTGCGCTCGATTTCCTCTCCTTCTTGATTGAGTTTTGTCGCTTCTTCTTTGTCTGCTCAGCTTCAAAGGACCTGTAGAATCACAACAACATACTACTATGCAAGAAACAAGGATCTAAATTCATAAATAATGCAGGATCAGATGTGCATTAACCATATACATGCATATATAAACAAGTACACAAGAATATGGAAGGAACAAGAATAGCTTTATTCAGATGAAAAGTAGCAAGAAGATTACAACCATGTGCTCTGACCCAGCATCATCTTCCAGCTAAGAAGCCCTTCTTCACCTCAAGCAAAGCTAGATCACCCAACATTGTGAATGTACACCAGAATACCAACAACACTTCTCTATAAGTTACAAAATTCCAGCCTTTGGATCTCTGTGATGAGGGATCCATATATAGAGTATTATAGAGAGGTGAGTCATCTTTTGGGATCTTGATTAGTGTCTTCTCTCTGATAGTTCTTGCTTCGACTTGGAGAATGAAGATCTCTTACTCATCTGTGGTCGAAAATGGAGTCGCAAGTGTCAGAGGGGAAGCTTCTGGAAGATTCCTTAATCTTCCACCTCGTATTTTGGTCCCTGCCATTTGTCCATTCCCGACCATTGCACCCTACAAAGGAGAAAAATAGTATGCATTGCACGTTGTACATTGGGAAGGTGATATGCATCGTACCCTCTGCATGGAGCTTTCAGTATGGTCCAGTTTTGACCATTTATGAGCAGTTTTCAGTGGAGAACTTTTGGGAGATGATGTAATCAATTGACCTTGTTCCTTTAGGTAGTGAAGCAACCCTTTTAGGGACTTAAGAGCCCTCGGTTTATGGACATTTGTGATTGGGGTTGAGGTGCCCAAAAATGTCTATAACAATTGCCCCCTAAAGCATGAGGTCGTTAATTGTTTTTGATGTCGAGTGAAATGCTTTACTATGAGGATCTGAAGTTTTTCTGAGCTTGGAGGCGACGTGTAATAAGATACAATACAATACATTATTTGACAACATCTTTTCATGATCTAGCTGAGGCGAGCATTCCATGCTCAGCTTTATAAACACATTTTCATGTACATAGGATAGATGATTGTCTGCGTGACAGACTGATGATATGGACACGTCATCCTTTGATTTGGATGATCATCTGTTCGGCAATGATGTACACTGGATGTTTTTATATTCCTGAATATATCGCAGCCCGAATGGATGAAACTAGATCTGGGGTCTTCAAACTCGGCCAATCTTCACTCAGAGTACAAGTCGATCCATGTGAAAAATGTTTTGGAGTTGAACATGGAAAGACATCACCTGATTACCAGCCAATGATGTAAGCCATTAACAGGCATGAGAGAAATCATCAATAATGACAGTGACCCTCAAGGTACTATAGTACAATTTACGTGGTGTGAAAAAGGGACATGGCATCGAACACCACGCAAAATCTCTCAGTCAAAGGCCATTGATGTAAACCTGTCATCAAAAGTGAGCAACTTGCCGTTGAGGCATGCAAGCGTCAAAGTACTGAAAGGGTTGTTCCTAAGTTAACTTCTTTGATAATGAGCTGATGTCGACAAGAAGCGACCCGTCGCAGGAGGACCTTAATGAATCCCACTTCAACGACACGGAACGAAGTAAATGATTTTGGAGGTGAAAACAAACTAACGATATGGGGTTTAGGATGGCGATCATGAAGGAATGAAGCATGAATGTATTGCAGTGGGTGAGACTCAGGTGAATTGTCTGAATGACTTCTCTTGAACATATCGGTGACACTGACGATGGATTGGTAGTGTTAACCCTAGAGATGGATGGTGTGATGGACCAATGGTGAAGACCAATGAACAGAACAACCCAACCTGGCATGGATGCGGAAGGAAGGTGTCATGTTGAAGAATGACTTGCTACCAATAAAGTTTCTTCCTGTTTTCTTCCCAATTTTTCCCAGTCATTGCTGACCAGTACCTCTTTATTTTTGTCAAGCTTGAGGAGGATAACATATGCTTGTTCTATAATCTGCCCTTCGGGTGAACCTGTCGCTATACTTTAGCGAGCCTAGCGACAGTGAAACTCGTTCTTGTCCTATTGGATGAGTTTGTCACTATTAGTTTTAACGAGTTTAATGACAAAAATAACTTGGCCTCTTTCAATTTTAGAGAGTCTAAACAAAAACAGAAATAAGACTCCGTAGGTTCTTTTTCGTTGTGTAATGCCTTAAGTCTGAAAAAGCGTTAAATAATACAAAAGGGATGAATTTTCGATAGCTTTAACGAGCCGAACAAGACAAGCACTCAATATTTTTGTGTAATAATCCCTCAGGTCCAAAAAGATTAAAATCTAGACGAGGGATAGCACTTCCGATGCCTTTTAACGAGCCGGAGAGGCCAATCGCTCAGCAATATTTTCATATTTTACGAGACAAGTGAAAAGAGCTTAAGGAAGACTCGTTTTAAAGGAATGAGTGATGGTTTCATGTAGCAACTGATTCCAGGTAAGGTTTGGAATTTTCCAATCACGGCAGTGTTACAAGGATGGCTAGCAGAATCACTCTTCGCAGATGTTCCTCGAATGGGTAAACAATCATATGGGGTGAACGATCGGCTAAAAATAGAGTGGAGGTGATGGCAAGATCATGACCAAGGCTCAAAAGCTGGCGATAAGGCATTCATAATGGTTATTTACCTGTTCATTTTTTAACGAGCTTAAACACCAGGAGAAACACTTGCTCATGACTTATGTTTATTTTTTAACGAGCATGAACTATGCGCTAAAACTGCTCGTGGAGAGTTTATTTTTTAATGAGCTTGAACTCTGCGACAACATTTCTCGCCAGTCGTATGATAGAAATGTCTCATTCGAGATGCTATTTTGAAGTGGCTTACATCTCTAAAGCTTTTCCACGGATCATTTCTTTACGCAAGTTAGGAAACGGCTAGCTTTACGGGCTTAAAGGGTTAGAGGTCCTACAAATTTAAAAAATAAATAGCCGCTCTTCACTTGCATGTGGAAAGGTTTGCATGGCCCCAAGTATAGCAAAACATTTCCAGGCTACCAAGAAGGTTCTATAAGTGTAGCAAGTAAAATTCTTTCTCGGCGATGTCTATCGAAACAGACAAAGGGGAGCAGAGTCACGCGGCATAACCTTAACGAAGGTATCTTATTCCAGTCTGTTCCCATTTTCCTGTAAGGACGGGTTCACCAGACTAGTCATATATCCTTCGTGGAAATCAACCCTATACCCAAGGTTTTCCTGCCGAAGCAGACCAGGGTGCATGCTCCCTGGGTTTCAGTCACATCTTCCTGAATCACTCGCGCTGATCAAGTGGATGTACTAGAGATTGATGAGACATTTCCTGTGTGAAAAGACCATTGAGGGATGGCATTTGACTATTTGCGATGTGTGAACCGGGGAATGACATTTGGTCTACGAGCTTGACCATTCTGCCTTCGTGCGGAAAACACATTACTCTAAAGAGTGAGGAGACGACAGATCCCATGCAATAAATATAGTCGCGTCCAAGGAGTAGATTGTAATCTAAAGGTCCTTGACCTACCATAATGTTCATGTGAACAGTATTCCTTCTCAAAGTAATGGGGACATTTGGAAGGATCCCTAAAGGTCGACTGGTTCCTTTGTCGAAGCCTATTAGATTTCTCATTTCAGGCAAAAGCGATGGCGAACCAAGCGCTTTCCAAGCAATTGAGGAAAGTATACTCACAGAAGCCCCTTCATCAATGATGGTACCAACCATGACCATTCTGTAAGCTTGTACAATAATTCTAAATGGTACACTGGATAGTAAACGGGGTCTGCCTAGTAGATTCTAGTCGAAGGAAACCACTAGGTTGCTTGGTGGTGGGACCGAATAGACGGTCGGGTAGGACTCTGATGAACTTCCTTCCTGCGGTAAAGGAACAAGAGGACTCCCCCCAAGCTCATCGGAGTCGGTGTTGATGAAAAGAATTTGAACGGTGTCGTTCTCTTTCTCTTCAGTGACGGTATCATTCGAAGATGAACATTCTGAATGCAATACTGGGTCAACTGCCATATTGACCCTTTGAATTTCATCTGGTATGGACTCCGAAGGTTCATTTTCAACGGTAGGTGCTTCGGCTGACCAAAAGGATGGGCCAGCAGGATTTTCAACCGGTGGAGGACTCGGCAAGAGTTTTTGATATCCAAGAGGAAGTCGTAACGGTGAAACCGGACGATTATCTAAAACTCTTTTAGCCTCTTCAATGAAGGGACAGTGGTGGACAGCGTGATCACCTTCACACAACTTACAAGGAAGTCTAGGATTCCTTCTTTTTCCATGTGCTTCACTTTCACTGGTTGACGGTGAGCATTCAACATGATCACCAGAGGTTAATGCTACCGGGTGGTGTAGATGAGGAGACCAGTCCCTTAAGATCCGAGGGATACAGGGACAATCTCGATGAAAGTGGTCTCCATTGCAAATGACAAAAGGAGATTTAGGTTTTGAATGTGCGGTGTGTGGATTTTTGCTAGATGATACTTGGTTTATCGCTTTTGATTTTGCTTCCCTTTTCTTCTTTTCCTTTTTCTCTTTCTACTTCTTCTTCTTCTCAGTTACTTGACTTTTAGCTTTATCGGCTTTGTCAAGCGAAGAGGAAGCAGGAGAAGGAGAATCAGATGAAGTAGAAGGTTGGGAAGCAACTCTAGTGTCGTCTAGTTACTGGTTAGACTGTTCAACAATTTTGTGATTTTGAACGATAGAGGTAGAGAAGAGCCAAACTGGCAAACAAATTGTCAATCCTGGAAGTGACAAAGTGACCATATGGGGTGGACCAACATCTCCCCAAGATAGGAAGGGACTAGGATTTCCTTCATGGGGAAACCCTTGGTAGGTAGACTCCATTTTCTCAACCTGAAGATCAACGGGGAAATTTGTGACGTTATTCTGACTTAAAATAATTTTTTAGACGCTTGGACACAACTTGTTTTTTCAATTTTAAAGAGTCGAGAAAAAACAAAAGATGACTCTAGTCGCCTTCAATTTTTATTGAGCTTGAAGTGACAAGCGCTCAGAGGACCTTTTCCGTTAAGGAGTCTGAAAAGGAGCAAAATGGACTTCTCTGGAGACCTAGGCAGAGATGATTACCAAACCAATCGTAAAACTGCAGAATAATTTTTACGGTACAACAGTCAGTCTTCCCGAATGCTGTGTTCGGAACATTACGATCGATAGGGCGGCAGACACGGCTTCCTAAGGATAAAGGATGCAGCCTATAATGGTCTCCCAATATATACGCGACAGTACGTGGGAGCACAAGTCCGTATTGGCACTTATCGTCTCAGAGTGGAGGAATCACCCAACCAACACTGAGAGCAACAGTTACTAGGCTTTACGACGCCGGAATACGTCTCTAGCCTAGACCTCTAGATGTTGCGTTAAGTTCCAAAG
>APFE030459528.1:669-32339 GCA_000404065.3 Pinus taeda | reverse complement strand
TGGTTTTCAGTTCCCTTAATGTGTAAATGACACTAAGAAAACTATGTGCAAAATTGAATTACTTTTAAAGCGACTGTACTCAACAAAATTCTTTTTCAAAACAAAGTGAAAACAAAAGAGACACTTTGCGATTTTGAAATGAAAATTGCTTTTAGACACTTTAAAACTAATAAATCAAGTCTTATGCAATAATAACTGTATAATCAACTATCTAAAACAATGGGATTGTTTTCTAAAACTAAAAACGACAGCTATGACACTTTCAGATCTAGTGACGACAGTTCAACTATGTTATTTTTTGCAAAAGAGAACTAAAATGATGCACAATACATAAAAAATGTTTATAGTTCTTTGCACTAAGGAGGCGGAATAATGATAGAGAAGGGGGTATTCACAGAAGCACACTGATTACAGACAACAAAAACTCTTGAATAAGACTGAAAACAATGAGAAAAATCCACAGTCAGAGGGTAAAATCCGTCCTCCCTGACCATCGCACTTGTTACACAGTGAACTCAGTATGTAGTGCAGTTACTCCATTCGGGAAGTGCAATGCATATAGACTGCCTTGAAGGCAGGGTCCGATGGTTACAATGTGAAACTTTGAACAAGACTTCACTCACAGTTTGTAGTTTAGTTCAGGGGTTTAAGCTGAATAAATATAGATCAATGTAGGTAAAAACACAGGGGTGATTTAAGAGGTTACTAAAGCCACTACTTAAGGCAATTAGATTGCTTGCAGATCTATTGTTTAATTTATAAACAAAAACCTGGAGATTAACTGAAGCAGCATTGATCTACTTTGCATTTGTATGACAAATGCAATTTGAAGGCTAGCTGGCTTGACTTTAGGCTTCGTCTGTATGTTTATAAAAGGAACAAGGATAGATAGGCTAACAAGTAATCTAGTCACTCCCCAGCAGAGTCGCCATTTTGTTATACGGGAATAGTGTCGACATGGATGTTGCTATTCCCACTAAGATGGGTGGCTATCTTAGAAACAAACAATCAAAGTCTATTATTGATTCCTTTTATGAAAATAGATGAGAGGAGAACCAAGAGGGCCAACCTGAGTCTTGCACTCGATGCCCTCTCCTTCTTGATAGAGTTTTGCTGCTCGCTCTTTGTCTGCTCAGCGTCAAAAGGACCTGTAGAATCACAACAACATACTACTATGAAAGAAACAAGGATCTAAATTCATAAATAATGCAGGATCAGATGTAGATTAACCATATACAAGCATATATAAACAAGTACAACAAGATATGGAAGGAAACAAGAATAGCTTTATTCAGATAACAATTAGCAAGAGGATTACAACCATGAGCAACTTTGACCCAATGTCATCCTCCAGCTAAGAAGCCCTTCTTTCACCTCAAGCAAAGCAAAATCACCCAACACTATGAATGTACACCCGAATACCAACAACGCTTCTCTATAAGTTACAAAATTCCAGCCTCTGGATCTCTCTGATGAGGGATCCATATATAGATGATTACAGAGAGGTGAGTCATCTTTTGGGATCTTGATTAGTGTCTTCTCTCTGATAGTTCTTGCTTCCACTTGGAGAATGAATATCTCTTACTCATCCCTGGTCGAAAATGGAGTGGCAAGTGTGCAAAGGGGAAGCTTCTGGAAGATTCCATGATCTTCCACCTCGCATTTTGGTCCCTGCCATTTGTCCATTCCCGACCATCACACCCTACAGAGGAGAAAAACAGTATGCATCGTACCCTCTGCATGGAGCTTTCAGTATGGTCCAATTTTGACCATTTATGAGTAGCTTTCAGTGGAGAACTTCTAGGAGATGATGTAATCAATTGACCTTGTTCCTTTAGGCAGTGAAGCAACCCTTTTAGGGACTTAAGAGCCCTCAGTTTATGGACATTTGTGATTGGGGTTGAAGTGCCCAAAAATGTCTATAACACTGCACAAATAAGAAATAGTCTCCACAAGATTCATAAGCTTTGATTTATGATTCAGCCAAGTAGGGGATTCATCTTGGCCAAAACAAAACCCTCATTTTTCCTTTCTAACAACTACGGTTGGTCCTTTTGCAAAAATGTCCCAGTAAAAATTAGTACCTTCCATAAACTATTGAATCAGTGAATGTGTTAAATTTGAGCCATCTGCAAAGTGGAAATTTGGATGTATTATAATACATACCCTGAAATTTGATATCATATGGATAACTTATGTAAGGAAAATAATGAAAATCTTCTACAAGTGAAGTTTTTTAGGCTGAATTTCAATTCCCCAACACCTTTATTAGAGGTAATAATACTTCGATATTTTCTCCAAAGAATATCTAATATTCAAATAATGAGGTGGAGATTGCAAGTTACCTTTAAACTAGCATTCATCACTCATTCCAATGACTAAAATGGTCTATATATCAATGCATGTTTTGTACATAGTAAAAGTGGCCATCTTTTAGGAGCTCTTTTTGGTGGACAAATTCTTGCACTAGCCCAGTGATCTTACAAGGGTGTGAAAAGCTTGACCTAACACTCAGACCATTCCCTACATCCCATCAACATCTAGCACCATTTTGTGATCTTTTTTCAAGTAGGTATCCAATCTTAGAAAAGCTAAATACCTTTGTAAGATTGTATCTAGATACAACAACTCTTGTTGCTCTTTGCTTTTGTGTTCCAAAAAGAGAAGCAAAGAAACAAAATTTAGAAAAAACTACATTCTATAATGGTAATTGTGTCCTGCATCTCCCAGTAACAAGATAATACAAATAAAATAGAATAGTGGGGCATGAAACTAGATCACAATAGTTCTTGCCAAGACCAAGGCTAGCACTACCAAGCAAATACAATTTTACATTACCCGTGTCTTCAAAGAAACACTAGTTGGCCTTTGGGGATGCTAATAGAGGTCTCTAACAACATCTCACTAGACAGAATCCAGATGCAATAATCATTCACAAAACTAGTAAAACAAAATAGTTCATCATGCTGAAACTTATACGCATTATTGGTAGTGAAGCAACATCTCAATTTAAACATTCCATCCCTTTAAGAAGCTCCATTTGACCCCTCCTAAACATATTCTCCAACAACCACTACAGGTTCACAAAGGAAATGAAGATACCATAAGGGAGAAAATATATTGCTCCTCACCAAATCATTAACACACAAGCTAAAATCAAAAATACAATTTTGCATAATTAAATTGTTGTATTCTTCTGAAGTGAACACCATTCAATCAGAGATTTTTACCTTAGCGCAAAATACATGAACCCACTGGCCATCAATATTCCTCTTAAAACCACCACTCAAACCACCACATAGAGCACAGTCCATACCACAACTATGCATACCATGGCTAGCTACATTTGGACGCCTCATGCCTTGGAGTTGGTATTTCCAGTTTAAAGCTTCACATGGCTGACAATACCATCCTCCAAAATAATTCCTTAAAATACCATAGTAATCTTGGTGAACTTCTACCTGCAATATAATGTTGACATGAAAATTTTAAGATACTCACTATAATCCACTGTAACAATACTGCAGTAAATAAAGAGATAAAAATAAAATAGAGGAAGGAATAGCTAGATTACCAAGTAGTAATTGTAAAGACAAATCGTGTTTGATCGAGTAGATTCTCACAATATACAAATATCGCACAAAAGAGATTTTTTTCTTGGTGAGATAAATGACACCTAGTAACAATCAAAATGCCTTTCCAATGGAACTTTTTCGAGAAGGTGTCAGGACATTGTCTCTTTAGCCTGTGACATCGTCTAAGAGGAAGAGGTTGGGCACCCAATGGTAATGTTCTCTTTATACAATCATAGAAATGTTACCAGATAGCTAAATGTATCAAAATCAAGATGAAGAATCCTGTGCTAAGAAAGTTCTCTGATAAAAAAGTTTAACATAGTTAAAACTGCCATTCACTGAAATTTAAATAGAAACCTAGAACAAAGACTTCTAAAAAAAATCTCAAATTTAGATGATTCAGGGTTAGGTCAAGACAAGCATCTTATTTAACACACTGCAGAACTAACATTTTGGATGTAATGGAGTCATCAAATATGGGGTCAATGCTTTCTGAACATAGTTATTAATTTATGAAACAAATGAACAATGTATATTTACTATTTTCCTAGGCACTTATAATTGTATTTTATGAAACGAACAAACAAAATACATTTACCATTTTCATAGGCATTGGTGTATTCCTAAAATCTTAATAACTTCCACTACTCCTACATAACACAATTATTTGATATTGACCACTTCACATTTAAAAAAAGATTATATTCAATTAAGACATGCCATAATTTTGTCCATGACAGGAATGTCACTTAAAAATGAATAAATATTTTATGAAATACATTCTTCAATATCAAACTATATAATCCATCGCCCACTATTTTGTGGCATCAAATCAGTTCTGGGATAGGCATGACTTCAAGTAAACCTTGGTTGTCTTGGTCGAAACAGAGAACCAACTACATCGTACAATCTTAACTATCAATCAAAGACAAACTACAAGGTTTAGTCCCTATGCTGGAACTATCTAGAAAGCAATATGCTTAAAGCCCCTCCCTCTCAAATATTATTATCTACAGATGATAGAAACAAATTTGAGATATTCTTGTCCCTCAGACGTGTTTTTAGTTCCTCCTTATTTTCTACTAATGAACAATAATAGTGGTTTTAGCAATTTACACCACATTGTTGTGCATTTGATGATGATCCCATGTTTGTTGTGAAAGGATATATCCTCACTCAAAGCAGGGAGAATATGGACACACGAAGAATTGACCAAACAATAACTATTGTTGGTGTCCAGTTCTGGCGACCCATTAATCCCTTGAGGAATGGATAAAGAAGAACAATCACCCACACAGAGAAAAGCAATTTTCCAAACAATGGACCCCAAGATTGTAACCACTATTAATAGCTTGGGAAACACCTGCTACTACACCAACAAGATTTACCACAAGAAAAGTAGCTAGAGGGATGAGAAGACTAGTCCACTTAAAAACATAAAGCTTAGCAAATTCACCATCTTCATCTGAAGACTTTGATGTGACGGTAAAGTTTTTTCCAATCCCCCCTAGAACTTTCAGTAACCCTTGAAAGATGGCAAACATACATGCTCATACACCTCCAATAACCCAAAATTTCTCATTCCTCCATCATCCATCGATGCCAAATGTACTTAGACATAGCTCTAGAATAACAATTCTAAAAATGGAAATAAAATATAATATGAAGAACACACTTGTAAAGTTACTAATCTACAGATCAAAATAAATAAAAAAATCAGGGGAAAAATGTGAAGCATTGTATGAGAACAAAATCCAAAAAAATCTAAAAGACAGGTTGCATTAAAGGTGAGTAAAGCTTGACAAGATCAAGGTCAAAGGGTTGATAATTTTACCTTAGGAATGATAAACTTCCATGTAAGAAGACAAATAGCTGGCAGGGTACAATATGCAACTAGTGGGATGGATGTGAGAGGATAAACTATGGTATTGATGTATGCCAGCCTCTGCAATTGGTGTAGCCATACCAAATTGGACAATTCTTGCTCAATAAAATTTCAACAGAACTAAGGGCCCATCGAAGCACTTGATTCGAATGATCTGAAAGATTGATTGGTGTAGATCCCTTGAATGCAAGACATGCAGGCATGCGGTATTGAAATCCAGCCTCAAGCATGCATTTTAAACCCAGTCAAAATATCCTCTGCGATAGAACCATAAATCCACCCAATCTACACAAAATATGAGAATCCATTCATATTAGATATTTACTTCACGAATAGTTGCCTGGTGCTTGGTTTCCTGAACAAAATGTTGCCTTATTCTGAAGAGAATTTATGCACAATCAGGAAAAATGTTTATACAACTTCACTATAGGAAAAACTAATTCGATGAACTAAAAAAATCCACATCATCATCAAATAGATGAAGATCCACTTCTACTCATACCTCTTTTCTCTATTCTAACTTGTCTTCATATCCACAACTGATAACATGAATGGCTTCTTTCAATAAAGAAGAAGGATTCGAAGATGGTCGAAGACCACCATTTTCCATGAGGGTAGATTGAATAAACACTCATGATTGACCAAATGTTTTCTATAAGCTCCTTTGGGACATGAGAAATGATTTATCATCATCAAATCCTGCAATACACAATTTGAAACAAGGGTGAGGGAAAACAATGTTTAAGGGTAAATGAGTTGTCAAAAAATATAAATCACTGGTTTGGACATGGACTCACCTTCAACACCCTCTTCTATGTCTTCCAAACCAAAGATGGGTATAGTAGATTCAGTTCACTTGGCTCTCTTCTTATCGTCATCATACCTTTTGTTTAATTTTATGCTCTTCCTTCTAGATCCCCAACAACATCTCAAAAAACATGCTGGTTAAAGATCCTACTCAGTGAGAACAGGATCATAACCATAGAGTGCTTGTCTATTAAAACAACACCCTGTACCCACATAAAAAGGCCATTAGATACCATCAAAACCTCTCAAGGTGATCTGCAAAGATTTCAGAATTAATATGCCAGGCTGAAATTACATGAAAATTTCATAATTGCATATAAGAAAACATTTTGGGTGTTGATCAATGATTACATCAAAGAACACATTGTTACAATTCACATATTGATCATGTCGATCTATGAGAAAATTGTACGTATAAAGTTTTCTTCCTAAGAAATCGATCCATTAGAAAACACATTGCCTCATGAATAACTTTGTTTTTGTTTATATAATGATCACAATCAAGGTTCAACCAAAAGAGGCCATTTGTGAGGACAACAGACACTCGGACCTTAGTCGAGCAATGGATAACAATCATCAGTGTCAGCATAATAACTAATGAATTTCGTATGAGGAAATCAGTAGAAAAATAGAGATGTGTACATAGCTAGGAATATGCCAATGTATTCATTGCACTAGTTTTCTTGTGGTGTTGGAAACCAAGCCTCTTTTCATGGGATACATAAACTAAACATGGCAATTCATTGCCAAAATTGTCAACTCCCCTTGATTCAGTCACTAATGGTGGTTGCAGAGCATTTTCAAATGGTGTGCTAGTAACAACCTTATCATTATCTTCCGTAAGCTCACGATTTTTCAATGGCCTACTACATTTTGGTCCAAATAATGTGTACAAGAAAGGAGATATATGATGGCCCTCAGTATGTCCAAGGATTCCATCCTCTGCTCTAGTGCAGGTGATGACAAATTTTGTGAAACAAATTGTTTACTTATCTCCTTAAAAGAAAAAATGAAAGAATGTCATACATATAGTGCACCAACTATGTACTATGTTCCTTAATGTGAATCTGATAAAGAAGATGGAAAAATATGAAGTTCATACATAATTTAGCTTACCTTTTCAGAATCCTTTGCTACTGTTTCATTTTCTTTGTGTAGATTATGTAGCTTCCATAAACTAAGTTGTCCCACCAGCTCAACACGACTCTCCTTTAATGAAATGTGCATAGCCTCATCACTTCCTATGGATTGCCTTGGCCTATAAATAAAAATGGTATCTCTAGTTTTCTCTGTGCTTCTATTACGTTTTGAATTCATCAGCCTTCTAGAAGGCATAACATAGAATGACTTTGGCAGTTTTCCTTGCAAGTCAAATTGCAAAGTTTGCAATCTATTGTTGAAAATCAGTATTTTGTCTACAAGTTTGGTGCTTTTTTAATCCCCCTTACTAAGAACATTCATATCAGCCAAAAAAGTAGAACCCTCAGCTACTTCTCTAGATTCTATAGGATTTTATGTGAGGAGAATACTTTCAGAATGCTCTGTCCCTTCCAAAAACGTAGCATCCTTCTCCATGACAAACACATGGTCTCCAAGTGGGACACACGGTGACAAATATTCAGTCTCTGATGTCACATCATTTTCTATAAGCTCAAGCTTTTTCACTGGGGTATCATATTCTGGTCCCTTAACATATTCAAGCCTCTTCAATGGCTTATCCAGGGAAAGTTGTTGATTGCACACATCCTTGTCTTCTAGAAGAGATTCATTCATACATAAATAAGGAGATATATTGTAACTTTTTCTAAGTTCTGAAATTTTGGATGGAATACTGGAGTCCAAGCCAAATAAGGTGCTTAAACAAGGAGATATATTATATCCCTCTGTAACCTCAGGGATCCTCAATAGAGTATCCAATTGGGAAGGTTCCTTCTTTCTCACAGCAATCTGTATATTTTCTCCAACTTTCAGATTTTGGTCTCTCCAGCTTACTGGCCATTATTTCCCTCAATTTTGGTAGGGTCAATGAATCCCTCATGTTTTCCATTGTTGTCCATATCAAACAATTGTTCTTTAATTAGAGTTGCATCAGTTATTCCATCAACAATAAAAATGCTTTCCTAGAATGCTCCATCTTCAACTTCATTATTTTCCAAAGCTATATTATATCCCTCTATAACCTCAGCAGCCTTCAAAGGATTATCCAATTCGTAAAGTTCCTTCTTGCAGCCATCTTCTGTAACAATCTCTGAGATATTTTCTGGAAGAGAATCATCAATACCTGAACAAAATAATTCATCATTACTCTCCCTAAGCTTGGACTTATCTAATGGATCACTAAAGTCCTGTCCAAATAATGAATTCAAGCAAGGAGATATATCAAGGCTTTTTTTAAGCATAGGCATCTTCAATGAAGTATCCATGTTAGAGGGTTCTTGGTTGTTGGCCACTATGTCTACTTTCATAAGTTGTATATTTTCTCCAACTTTGAATTCTTGTGTCTCTTCAGCTCCATTCTGTATAGATTGTTCTTCCTGGTCATCCTCTTTTCCCTCAATTTTGTTAAGGGCAATCAATCCCTCATGTTTTCCATGGTTGTCCATATCAAACAATTTTTCTTTAATTGGACTTGCATCAGTTATGCCATCAAAAATACTAATTCTTTCTTGATATGCTCAATATTCAACTTCATTATTTTCCATAGCTACATTGTAAGATCCATGTTCCACTTGATCACCATCTGTTAGGGGAATTTGAACATTCTTGGTGATCTGCTCAACTAAATATTCCTCCTTTTGAGGAGTTGAACCATACAACTCGTTGAGGTTATAAAACTCATTTCCATTGTTTGAAAACTTGTCTTGATGAACTTCATCCTCTGAAACTTGAATGTTCTCATATGTTCCTTGAAGTTCATTGGAAATATCTACCTATTCAGGATTTTGCACTTTCATCCAAACTACATCAGGAGAGCCATCACTTTTCTTGTGAAAGATGGTTTCTTCAACATCCTTAGTTTCAGCCATTGAAGCAAGTTCATAATTCTATGATCTTTGATATACAAAGTCATGAAATGCTTCGCTAGTTTTCAGATCACTCAATTTATCTTCTTGAGCCTCACCATTAACCAGTGAGATGTGACTTTGCTGACCATCATTTAGAACTAAAAGCTCCTCTTCATTGCATTCCCCAGACTCTTGACCTTCACTATATGATGCCAGATGTGACAGATTTTCTAGACACAAAGCCTTTGGTAGGAGTTCAAATTGATGAGAACCATTCAAATTGTCTGCATCAAATTGAAGCTTATTTTTTAATCCTGGAGTGTTGCCACAATCCATTGATTCACCTTCATAACCTTCATTCCCATAAATTTGTTGTCTGTCATCTTCCTCCTTTTGAGGACCATTTAACTCATCAAGGCCAAAACACACTTTGCTTTTGTCTGAAAAATAAGACTTGATTCATGAGATTCATCCTTCATAGCCTCTTGAGCTTCCTCATTGTAGTTCTTAGGAGACACAATTTCTTGAGCATTCTGAGTTTCACTCCTAGAAAACTGCTCAATTTTCTCTTATTTTTCAACTACAGAGACCTGATACCCTTTAGTGGTTTTTGAATCATTCAATTCATCCTCTAAACCTTCATCATTAACAAGTGATATGGGATTTTCCTAAAGATACTCTTTACTGCATTCTTCATCGATTTAAGCTTCATTGTTTGATGTCTTGCTACACTGGACCTTCTAGAACTTGATCCTCTACTAACAAATTACCTTTTTTCTTACCTCCAAATGAATCTGCAATTTTCTCTTCATCGACAGTTTCTTCAAAAATGTCCAAATCATGCGATTCATCTTCATTATCTATGTCTCCTAGGAGGGGACTATTTGCAAAATCTACATTTGAAACTGGAATCTTCTCTTCTACGTCACAGTGCCCAAGCTCTGGCTTTTCGGATGCAGTACTATATTCTAGTATGAATAATCTGACTAAACAACGAGATATATTATATCCGTGAGGAACCTTAGGCGTCTTCAATGGAGTATTTAACTGGGGTATTTCCTACTTACAGGCCTCTTTTGTAAGGCTCTCTAGGAGTTCGTCTAGTACAGAATCATCCATGAAAAAAGAAACATGTCATTAGTGTCCATAGGTTTGGGCTTGTTTAAAAGAGTACCACAGTCATTACGTCAGAGGGAACAACACATTAGTACTATCATTACTTAGATAGTCCATCTTTTATCTGGAACAAAATCATACATACCTTGATGAGGGAACACATTGTTACAATCTACAAAATCGACTGAAATGTCTGCTTCTGTTTCAAGAATAAAATCAGTTTACTGACTACTTGGAACAAACAAGAACAATAAAATACAAACGATGAAAAGTAAATGAAATGTAAAACAAAATATATCCTCTTCGATGTATATGAAAACAATATATTCCAGACAAGTTTCTGCAAGATGTAAGAAAAAAAGAATCTAGTCCCAACAGTCACCATAACCCTCCCCCCAAGAGCTAAAGAGCTAAATTATATTATTTTTCTATTCCTTTGTACATTAATATTTAGTTTAAAAACTTTAAATAAATGTCAACAATGATTCAAATGCTAACAACTTGAAGCAATGTCTTCAATAATTCAAATATTGATACTATGAACCATGAAATTAAGTGTGGCAAGTCCTACTTATAAAAATGACATTGTATGCATGCATCACAATGAACATCCTAGCATAACAATATGCATCTTATAATTATTCAATAGTAGCAAGAGCCTACAAAATAAGAACCTACTTCAAGTTTGGGAATATTTATGGAACCCAAATTCAAAATTATCTCAAACCTGAAACCCAGAAAAAAACATGCCACAATATTCTTCAATAATACATGTCAAAAAGTCACATTATGGAAATTTTTCTAAATCCTAACTATTCTAGAAAGCCTTAAAATAAACTAGTTTTAAGGAGAAATATGACAAACATCTCCTATGAGTGAAGAGATTGATTAAAAATAAGTGTAAAGAGAATAGAAAATGACAAAACTACATACTACAAAAATCTCCAAACGGAACACGTATTCACACTCCATAGCGTCCAAACTTTATACAAACAAGCTGCATCTGACCAAATAGTTTCAGGTTCTCCTTGCCATGACCATTCAACGTGCATCCCACTCTTATTTTATTCCAAGAAACAACATATCTGGCAAAGATTATGTGCAAATAGAAGTGCCTTCTCTATTTCCTCTAGGATTCAAAATGTTGTAAAGATCAAAATGCGGCATCCCTTTCAAGCAAAAAGGAATCAACACAAGGAAATTTCACTTTATAGCCACTACATGATGCTATACAACACTAAATGACATCCTTCCCACACGCTTCTTTGTCTCACATATACAGGGACAAGAACAAGGTAGTTGATGGCCTTTCAAAAAGGCATTGGGGTTGGAGTAGTATGTTTGAAGTATTTCAATTTCTCAGCATGGGCATACAAATGATTTCATTCATGAACATAAGATATAAAATTCTCTACAGACATATACTCTGAATTCTACAATGATGTTTTTTTGTTTTTTAAAGCCATGAAAATTTTGTTTTCTATTGTTGATATAGCTCATAGGTTCTGTGGTAGTCGACAACTTGCAGAGCCTACTTTTGAAAGATCTAAAATAGGTCCTTTTAATTCATGAAACAATTTTTTCTTTCTTTTAATTAGCTCACTAATATGTAGGCCATGTATGCAAATCTGTCTTGAGCCAGATGTGAGTCCTCTCACCCAAAGTTAGGTAGGTTACTGCTTCAACTCTCTTTATCCCCTAGCAGTTAAGTACCCTAATTAGGGCCACTGCTTTACCAAATTTACCATCCATGGATTGTGGAAAAATACTTAAAGGGTTTTCCATAAGGTGTTCTCCTAAGAAGAATATACTCATGAGATTTAAAGAAAACAAATGTGTATATATATCTAGATAGGGGGATAGGTAGGTAGGTAGATAGATAACATTATTTTGTATACCCAATGGTTAGTTCATGTGATTTGGCATGCCATGGCAAAGCGATAATAACCACAAATATCACAATGTACAATCCACTTGGGTCCCTTGAGGGTTGGCACATGTCTACCAACAGCATAGCACCATTCGCAGAATGTGAAGAAACTGTTGGAGTGTTTCCCCAAGGAAGTTGTATATGGAAAAAATTATATTATCATCATTTATAACAATACTTAAAGAAGATTTTTATCAAGAAAAGCAAGGGTGCAATAACACTTTACTATTCTCTTAATTAGGTTTATATTAGAGAACGTAGAGGCAATGTTGCACATTCTTGGAACCTGTTATTAGATTTGGGAGTGTAAAAGGCTTATGTTTATTGTTGTTTGTCGCATATATTGATAATAAAGCTAGTACAGATCCAATGCTCTATTAAGTTACCACTAGCATAGTCTCAAGCGTCTCTTTATGGGGAGAGGATGAAATGTACACTGCCCTCCATCTATCTCTTAATGTCACAATATGGAGCATTTCTCATCTTGTATTCATTTGTAGTACAACTAAAATCCATCTGAGAGTTCTTGCATATTTTGAAGGCATTCCAAAGTATGGTTCTCATCATCAAGATCCTGATTTGCAACTAATAGATATGTGCCTTCTATTATAGAACATTTCTGGTTAGTAATCATGGGAATGAGTTATGTTCTCTACGAGCTACTGGTAGCTGTCACTTTTGTTAACATTGTTGTGAACAACTGTCTTGAAGATATCATGAAAGTAGTGAGTTGGTATTGTGTTCTTGATAGTTTCATTGCATTGTCCAGTTCCTGCAATGATGTTTGAGAAAGGAAAGTTAGAGGATGATCTCACACAACTAAAAATAAGATGCTCTACTCTTGAGGTAGACCTTGGAACAAACAATTCAGAAAAAAAATTGGTAGGTTAATTTGTTTGTTTACTCTCTTCCTTTTTAATCACAATCAATGTTAATTACAATTTTCTATTTTTATGGCCCATTGATACCTTACTAGGTTATGTTAAGTACCTAACAAAAATATTTTTGTTTCTAGGAACTTCTAGTGGTACATGAAAAGGATTCAGAGGGATTGCATATTTCTGGAGAAGAAAACTCAAAGCTTTCCAACCATATAGACAAACTTAAGAATGAACTTTCAACTTCAAATGTTTAAGTATGTAAATTGTTTTATGTTTCTTCTTCTCTTTAAATGTTTCTAACACACAAGAAATTTTTTCAATGATTTTGGCTTCCCCTTTTGATAATCTTGTTGATTCAATTTTGCCTTCTCTTGCCATATCAAATCTTTAAATGATATTAAGAAATGACTAACATAATATAACAAGCCTTCAAATGTACAACAACAAGTTGCAAACTGATGTTGATGCTGCTACAGAAGAGAATATGAAGACAAAGTAAGAAAAAGTTGCTATTGTAGAAACTCTTAGTGTTGTACGAGGCAGTCCTGCTACTTTCCAGACACAACTATAAAATGCTAAGGCAAGTATATTATGGGTCTGACAATATCTGCCAGGCAAGCTGTAGTATTGTGAAACTCACTCACCTTTATATATAATGCTTGAGGCAATAGTGATTACATATGATCCAATAAATATTTCTTCTGTTCCATTGCATTGATGACATTATATATAAGAACGTTGATTACCACTCTTCTTACTTGAGCAGGAATCCCTTCTTGAAGGAACGAAATAGTAGAATTCTTTGAATGAAGAGCTCGAGAGGGTGCATGGAGAATTTCAACATGTTATAGAAGGTAGAGATCAATGCATGAGCCAAATCTAGGCTCTCACAGAAGAGAATGCAAGGTTTAAAGAATTCATAGGAAAATCAACAAGTGAACTTGAGATCCTTACAACCAAAGCAACTGCACTTGAAGTAATCTTTTCAAATCACTTTTCACTGCACTTGATATGTGCCTATCACTCACATTCCCTCATACAGACCTACCAAAATGACATGCTATACTATCTCGTGGAGCCAATATTTCATGAGGGACAAAACATAACAACATTATGTGTTCCCAGGCAGTAGAAAACGACAATTTTCAAAGTTAATGGGAAATAATTATTACAGTCTTATTCAATCTTCGATGGACTAATCCTCTCACTATCTTATGTCAACACCTACATGTGTTTGAACTTTGAAGGTACTGCTAATTTGTAGATACCAAAATTCTTGTTCATCCCATCAGTGATAGAAAACATAGCCTATGAATGTTGTAATTTTGATGCTTCATTATTTTGCATGATAACTAAGCATAAGGGATCACTAATTTCAGGTAGCACCCTCATTTTGCACATGCTATAGTAGGGTAGGAAAAGGAATAAAATCCTTTGAGCAGTAGTGTAGCATGAACAAGCTCCCTTGGTCACTAAATTTGATTTCATATTGTCATAAATAGATGCCTTGTTGGTCAAAGGATAGTTTTCACAACTAGACTATTGGTTAGGCCTTTGACAAGGTTCAAACTGGGCTTGAAAACTTGAACCAGGTCCACTATAGTAGAATATTTGTACATATAATTGCAAGTGAAACACCATTTCAGATATAAGGTCATGCCTCAAGGGTTCACATTTAGTCATTCTATAACCAACCACTCAAACTAAAATTAGGCCCCCTTGGTTCAATTCTCTTGGATAATCCAAGTCAAACACAACTGAAACATAATTTTATTTTATTTAAATATAATAGATGCTCACTTCCTAATACACATAGATAAATAAAAAAAGGAAAAAATATATGACTTCTCCATTCTCTTGAATACTCAATTGCACAGTAACAAATTACCTAGAGGCATGTATAAAGTTAAAAACAAAAAATTTACAAAAGGTGGCATGTCAACTACCCACCTTTCCCTAATATTTGTGGCACTATGGACTCAACACGCCTCAAACAATGATCCAAATCATGCCTGGCCTTCTCATATCTTATCAAATCAGAGTCCCATAACTGAGTCCCATGTAATGGCCTAAAAGAAAGAGAAACACCAAGTATGAGACAACTCATATGGTAAAGCACCTGTCATTGTATCAACTTAAATGTGGAAAGGATATACTTCTAGTGCAGATTATTTTCCCCAAACACACAACTAAGAAGCATCATAAGGTTTGAACATAATTTCCCAATTAAAAAAGAAATAACAAATCTTTCTAAGAAAATTAAACACAACAACTAAAACTTATGCCAAAGAATCATAAATCTCAACATCATAGCTTAAGTTTTTATGATTCTTTTGAATGTTCTGCTATTTCTTTCAAGGTTTGTTTTTCTTACTGTGGAAAGCCAAGACCAATGCTATCCACCAACAACAATGCACTCTAACTCCATATGACAATTTCATGAGAAATCTACCTTCCAATTTGGGTTCAAGATTTGAGTGTTTACAATCCCATATAGAGAAATAGGCCTATATTTATGAATTTGCAGCTCCCAAAATCTATTTGAGAACACAAAGAACCATGACAATTTATGAATTTAGATCCATAGATTCAAATATGAATGGTTATACTCAAATATGAATTGTTGTTCATGAGTGCCTGCACATGCCTTGGTATTTGATCCCAAAAGTACACAAAGGTCCACTGATTATTAGCTTGGGAATATGTATGAGATTTTCCCACAATAGTAAATCCCACAAGAATATGTATAAGTTGTACATTTAACATTTAAACAAATGTATAAGTAGGAGATCACTAAAATGATGTTTGCAATAGTCAGTAAACCATCCAAATATCTTCTTATTGTTCTAGTAACTAATCCACTAATCTTTCATTAAGTGTTGTTGTCTCATTAATATCTGTCCTTTAGGAAATCTCTCAGCCAAAACATTGGTCATGACATTCACACCATTTATTTCCTCATAAGGTAGATTCTAACAAAACTCATCATGTTAACGATGGTTAAGGAAAAGCTTTTAAAAGTATTCAGCTACCAATAAATGAGGTCAAGCCCATGTTCTCTATTTGGTAAAAGCAATTAAAACATCAGTAAAGACACTTAGACCCCTCCTCCACATATCAATTACATTGAAATAGTTACTTCATTATGGTATTTAACGTTTGCTAGATTTTGGTTGGTACATCAGCCAGCTGAGCTAACACCATGGAATTTCTTGATCACGTGTCTTTGTCCATACCTTTATATATGGCACATATTCAACCCAACTTATATCTTAAGAAATATCCTACTCTAGGAGGGATATAGAGTCTTCCCCTCTGAATATACAGGTTATAAACATCTGAATTAATCAGAAATTTATGAGATCATGACTCACTTTATAATTAAGGCTTTTTTTTCTCATAAACGAACTGAATTTGCAATTCTAAGCTAGATAACACCTCTAACCTGGTTTTTATTTACAAGGAATAAAGAAAGTTTATAATTGAAATTAAGATATAATGACAAATATCACTCAGACTGCATTTGTAAGGAAAATCAAAGTAATAGGAGCACTGCAGACTCCATATACATCAATTGCAGGGATATGTATTTAGCATTTCATACCATAAACAACTGGTCTCTGCAGTTATCATATTTTCCAAGCCAGTAGTAACTGACCAGTGACCTTGAATTCCAGATTTCCATTAGGAAAAAAGAGTTCAACATAAATGGTTACAGTGGTGGTGTCAGTTTCAAACATGTTGACAGTTGTTAAGAGCGTTAAACACTTTCATGTGGAGCAGTTGTAATAGTTAGTATGAGTGTCATAGTTTAGACCAACTTATCTGCAACTTCCTCCTAAACAGGGTTAGAAGATAAATTTTAAGGGTTAAACTTAAGGATTGTTAGCAATGAATGTTCTAAGGCTATTTAGAATAATATAACTTCTTAAGACATGGTCAGGTAAATGTATTTATCTTTGAACGAGTACCCAACACTCACGCCTGTCCACAAAGTTTCAGCAAAAACGCTGCAATTGAACATTTCGACACATAACTAACTAATTTTCAGTTGAGAACAACCAATTGGAGAAAATATGGAAGCGAAGGGGTTGCACTACATTGTTTCATACAGCTCAACTAACTAATTTGCAATTGGAAACAACCAATGGGAGAAAATATGAGCGGGAACGGGTAGCACTGTAATATTTCATAGTGTTAAATAATACATCATTCTTATCTTCCATACTGCTAGGAAAGAAGTATCCTCTTCACGTAATAAAATAAAATTAAAAAGCTAGCATCCACAAGGGTATACTTACTGTGATTTATGTGAATTGGAGAAACAAATAGGCAGAAATAAACATGCAAACAGAGGAAAACGGTCGTGGTAAATCGAGGTAAAACGTGAGAATGGAGAGTCTTAAAATAGCTTATGTTCTTGCAATAATCTGACCAAAAAGTTCACAAACCTTGATTTAAATAGAGGGACTTATTATCTATGTATATAAGAACCATAAAAGGAAAAGGAGATTCAGATCGCTGGAACCCTAGCAGAAAAGATAATGACTTGACAGTGTCGTACAAGCGCTCGTAGGCACTTGTGAAGAAACTCGTACCAAAAAAACACAAACCAATGACTATTTCAAAATTTTCACCGAAGAAATAACGGATGAATATGAAAACTCACCTGGCAGTGGCAGAAAAAGAGAGGAAAAATCCCTTAATTTTCCACGCAAAGAACTCCGAAACCTTAATCATCCTTGCGGAAAGAGGAGTGTTAGGGGTGGAAATGAAAAAGGGAAAAATGGGTAAGCGAGCAAAAACTAAAATCTCTTCATTCATAACGTAGGAGCCAAATATAAACGCGATTGAAACTTCTTTTCACATCTGCCTCCAGTGTTCCTGAGTGTTCCTCGTTTTTTCAGATTTTTAATATATGCAATCAAATAATTTATTGTTCACAAAATTGGTGTATTTTCAAATTCCTAGTTGCCTTTATCTTAAGCACAAGAGGTTGATTTTCCTTTAACCTTTACTTCACCTTAATCAAATTTTTGTATACCAGCATACCCCAAGTTGGTAGGAAAATGAGTGGACACATCATAGAAAGGGATAAAGTGGGGAGCAATAAAAAAAAAATTGGAAACTTGGGCCGTATTATATGGTGGGAAACAAAGAAATTCGATTGTATTGTTGTAATTTTTAATAGGTATATTGTGATTTTTAACGCGTTTTTTTTTTAAATGTGAGTTGCATTTCCATAGCTCATATTTGTTTAGTTTTTTTTGGAATATTAAAAGCATTTATAAATATAATATGAGAAATGGTAATTTCATTTACCTTTTCACTATTTTATTTGTAAGTTTCAAAGATATAATAATTGGATTTAACTATGTGTATAATTGGATCCAGTTTAAATATGGATCTAACATGAGTGAAGAGGGATCAAATTTGTTCACCTGTAAACTTTTTAGAATGTAAAATTCCATAATTCTATTTTTAATTGATTATATTTTATTTTTGAATGCTAAATAGAATATATAGGACCAAATAAAAAATTTAACGGTAAATACTTATTTATTTTTCTATATATAGATATATATGAAGCTGGCATTGACATAAATTAAATTAGTTAACATAGATCTTCAAATAGTTTGTTAAAATCTCTTGTTGAAATATTTTTGAAAAGTATAAGATTTAAACATCTAGTTTACACATTTTTTTTACTTCTAATTACTTTACAGCATATTCATTTATTTTTCTATTTATAACATAATTTTTATTTTTCATTTTTATGTTTATAACCTGTATAAATATCCTACTCTAGCAAGGAAATATCCTACTCTAGCAGGGATATACGAAATATAGAGTCTTCTAGCCATACTTTGTTAAATTTGAAAGGGATCCCCCTTCAAACATTCTCCATTTTCCACATTAGAATAATAGGCGTGTGGTCATAAATGTATGACATGTATACCATCAATTCAAACTTCCAAGACTCTCTACCAAATCCTCTTGTACCAAAAATCTATCTAATCATTTCCCCACTTGCGCATCTCCCACCCATTGATTATTCCATGTAGGGGAGAGTGGGCAAGGGATAATATCCACCAAATGAGTATCTACAAAGATGTTGTATAGACGATCTACGAGTGGATCTGCCCTACTATGTGTCGCCCAATTTTCCTGTGGCATGAGAGTTGCATTCAAATCACATGCCAAGATATGCTTGCTAATCTTTAGAAGACTGCATTGTTGTACTCGGTACCAGAAGGTTACTCGATTTCTACATGGAGCATATATATTAAGTAGATGTATATGATTGGGAATACCTCTAATATGTGGAGACAATAGAATGCCTAAAAAAAGACTGAAATCATGAAAATGTACTTGGCGAGCATCCAACATTGCTATGAGACCACCAAAAGTACCCATTGAACTAACCCCAACTATATGCCAAGAAGGGTAAATTGTATGAAATATGAAATGACCCAATGTGAATCAACAAGAGTTTCACATATGAGAACAATGAAAGGCCGAGAGTCCTAAATTACATGTTTTAGGCCTAATTGTTTAGAGTGGTTCCCCAAACCTCGAATGTTCATAGATAGAATATTTATCATGGGTTCTCATAACTAGACTTGAAAGCTCTAAGTGCTCAAGAATCAGTGGGGGGAATGATAGGGACATCCAATAATCCAACAGAGTCTTTAAAAAGATCAGATTGAGAAGCAAGGCGACCACAAAAGTGTTTGCTACCGTTTTTATGGGTCTTACGAACCGTGATGTACAAAGCATATCTCGAGATGATATGTGGAGATGTTGTAGGGGCATCTTCCTTATGTATGTTTAGAGCTTTCAGGTTTAAGTCAGAATTGAGGAGAAGGAAATTAATGTTTCTCCTTATCAAATTATAAGGAGAGGATATTAGGATTGGGTCATCAGGACATGAAGGGGGGGCATAGGGAAGACTCTAATGGAGGCATAGAGAGGGAGATCACAAGAGAAAGAGAATGGGATGGGTTGTTAATATGGGGGCTCCTCGATGAGGCACAATTTGGAGGAGATTCCGCAGGATGAGGAATCACATTACATGGGGGGGCGTCTCAACGCGAGGCTATAGGGCTTGACAAAATGCCAACTAAAGATGTACGAGGGAGGGAGTCTTCAAAAGTCAATGCATATTCCACTCCCACAAGAGGAGTAGATGGAGAAGAGATGTTCAATGAAGATGATGAAACATAAATCCAAGAAGAATCAAAATGTGTAGAGAAGGTACCTTTGTTTATATTATCGATACCATAATGATGGTGATGTCGTGGCATGTTTGAGCGAGGAAAGCGACCCACAAAAGTGTTATGGTATGATATCCTCCTTTGGTTGTTCCTTTCAAATCATTCACCTGGGTGAGGTGTGGTTTTTTCCCTAGATACTGTCTACGTATTACACCAAGACCCATAATTAATATATTCACAACTAAGTTGAGAGGCATCAGGGGTGATGTTGACGGTGCTAGACCTACCAACATTCAGGGGATCACCCTGATATAAAGTCCCAACTAGACCTCACACCATTTGGTGTGGGATTCCCATCCGGTATGATGCCACGATTTCCATTGTCTTAAGGATTTGCCTCAACTCTTGCTTGTCAGCAGTGGAGAGTGGTCTGCTTCGTCTTTGGGGAGTGAGTTTCATGTGCCTAGTGAGTGTAAGTGTACTTGTGTCAATGGTTCTTTCAATGTGAGGGGAATAGGGTGAAGATGAGTTCGAGGTTGAAAGGGAGAAGTCCCAACTTGGCTAGGAACACACAACACAAAATGACATACACGACTTCTAGCGGAGAAGTCCACTCGGATGTGACAGTCACAACATACAAGGTAAGATTACACGTACAACACTCATGGATCAGTCTGAATGAGTGAAACAATTGTTACAACAAGGTTCATGTGAAAGGTATGTCTGATGACTATCAAAGAAGTCAACACGGATGGGACAACATTAACAACATATACAACACATTTCCATTAATAGATTAGGTATTACAACAAATGAATCAGTTCAGATGTAGAACACAGGTTAACGCAACATGCATTACAAGTGTTAAAGATCAGTCTTACAACAAATACAATACATGTGTGAAAATGTTTTGGCCTGTTGATAGGCTTCTGAATTAAGCGAAAGTTCTAAGACACATCATTACACCATACATCACTAACCCTGTTAGTAGGGTGTTGAGGCCACTACTTACTCCTCAAACAAAATATTACAGACTTTGTTGGTTATGTGGGAGTAGATGAGGTGAAAAGTCCCTTCATGTACAGATGAGGGGGGTTATTTATAGCCAAGGGTGAAGCTGACCCTAGTGGTTGTTCGGCTACCCTCATGACCGTTCGACTTCCATGAATTTTCAACTTACATGACTCTATGTTCAACAAGTGGGTCTCTTGGACTTTCACATTACATCACATTGATTGAAAAGAAGCCCATAGGGTAGATGTGGGCAACATAACTCATGACTTAACTTGACATGACTTGACATGACAATGTTGGTACATTCGTGCTACTATTGGAGTGCATGTCGAGTTATAATGTTGTTGAGTGATGCATGTGTTCATGGTGTATCATATCTTCACCTCCACATGGCGAAGTGCACGAGGTATTCGATGGTAATTTGTTCGATTGATGGATATTTATCACGTTGTTCCTTTATTTCATGCTGGAAGGCTTAATAGACTTACTTGTTCACAAAGGTGTGTGTTTGTAGCATGTCTTTAAAAATTGCACCACTAAAAGTTGCACAATGCTCATTTTGTACATACCAAACAAGATTTTGGAAGGAGACCAAAATGCAAGATGAACACGACTAGCATAGAAATTTAATTTGAAAATCCCAAAAACCCAACTTTTCCATTCAATAAGAAAATGATAGATAGGAAATGTAGGTGACAATGTTGAAAAGAATAACCACTTGGCTCTTTCTCATAACCATTCTTGATGAATGAAAATATTGTATTCCTTTGTAGAAAAGTATGATCTCTGAAATGTTCCATGATAATTGCATATTCTTTAGGATTGGTTTTCAAGGCAAAGTACAATGTTCACTCTAAACTAACTATGATCGTCAATAACCACTTGGTGAATGCTAGTAGTCAATGAGTAAACCAACCACAATAGAATTTGAAACCGAATAGGTCAAAATGAAAATTAAGTATGTTAACACAAGAGTTCAATAAGAACTTGAATTTGGTTACTCGTACCTACTAGGGAGATACTTCCATTAAAGGAAATCATAACACAAGCAACAATACAACAAAGTATAAGTGATCTAAATGATGATGTTATGAAAGATGTAAGTGAAGGACTGGGAAATTTATGTGGATCATGGGAATGATAGATCTCGAAGACAACATGATGATGTTGTTGAGAGGTACATATCATTGTGGAGGGATGGATTTAGTTTCTAAAAGGTTCTCAACTCAGTCTACCTAGTTGGATGTGTTGTTTATCTTAGATACAGTGAGATTGGTTAATTTTAGCTTATCAGGTTCATAAGGGTAGGAGAGGGGGGCGAAATATGGATGGGAAGCTTAACAATACTCCACAAGGAAAATATATGCTTGCATGTAAAGGTAAATGGAATTATAGGGGGGTAATTTGATGCAAATCAAGGGTGAATTATGCCTCCCTGAATGCACATCTTGAGACTGTGTTTAAGATTCGTCTTTCTGAATTTGCGAGAAGACTAGAGTGTAAGCACAAGAGAGAAGTTAAACATATTGTGGATTGAGAAGAGCGCCAAGAAGGACCTTTGTAGTTGTTCCTCTTTTACATTGGAGACACAAGATTTAAGAGTGTTTATAAGGTAGCACTAAAGATGAGATGGATTGTCAAGCATATGCTAGCAGCGGTGTTGTTGGTCTGTCACAATGGAAAAATGATCTAATGGATAAAATGAATGCCTACTTATGTAGAAAATTTCAATTTTGAGGAGCAACTTGGGAGGGGTAGCTGATGGTTCCCTAATCTAGGTTGAGTGCTTGCAATGGATTAAAGATCAACTTCTGCTACAAACTCTCACGAGGAATATGACTATGCAATAAATGCAGATGAAAATTTGGAATTCAAAGTCTAGGACTCATTACAAAGAAGTGATTCAAACAGTCACCACTAAGTTTTGAACGGGATCTAAAATTTGACTTTCCCAAATTTGAATGAAGTTGGAACCGCTCTGAAACAACCTGAAACAATTAATGTTAATATTAAAAATTTAAGTAAAAGCTGACATTATCCTTATCTTTCCTTTTCAAAAAGGAACGATAAGGAGAATGTCAACTTTTACTTTAACTTTAAAAGTTAAATATTACCATTAATTACTAGGGTTAGGCTTTGTAGGGCTCTAGGGTTAGGTTTTGTAGGGCACTAGGGTTAAGATATTTTTTTCCTTTTAAGTATTTTTTATTAAAAAATTAATATTTGGTGGTCATTAGCTATGTTGCACTACATTATTCAAAATTAGTCAGTTTAGTAGAGAACTAGTCACTTTGGTGTTTTAAGGTCAGCTCAATACAAGACCAACCTTAGCCAATATGAACCACCAAACTAGACTAGTAGAACTCTATAACCATTGGGACCAACCAATTCCACTAATTCTAGGCTAGTTCCAATAAGAGTGTACGCTTCTCATTTTCCTCTCAAGTCGTTTTGTTGGATCCTTTCAGGAATGGTGATTTGGAGAGTGCCATAAACTGTCAGACTATTGTCCATCTCTTTCTATTAGAAACAAGACTCCCTATGAAATGAGGTATGGCCACATTCCTTTGGTGAGGAATCTCAGGTTTTTTGGTTCCTCTGTTATGCCTTCATACCTAAGGAACATATAAAAAAGCTCAGTGCAAGGAGTCACAAATGTATCCTCTCTGGGTACTCATACCTCCAAAGCGTACCATCTCTATGATGAAGTGAATAAGAAGTTTATAATATCTAGAGATGTTATCTTTCTTGAGTCTTCCAAGATTGACAATATTGTAGGGTGGCAGCTTAATCTTTTGGATAGATTCAAACATACAAAGCATTTTCGAGAGTTTGATAGTGACAATTTGCATCTCCTTCTCTTAGCTCTATACTTTCTATGAAGGGCCTTGAAGAAATCAGGTTGAAGGAAATTCCTTCCCTTGCTTTGTCAAGAAAGAGCTAAGAGACTACTCGGAGCAGGTAGCCAAATCTAACAAGGAGTGGGGGTACATGCAAGATACAATGAAAAGATTAATGCAAAGGAGTGTACTAACTATATACATATCATCAAACATCTTTCATCCCACTTAGGATGCCTTGCATCATCCCTAGTTAGTCATAATATCATGTTGGTCACAACCTCCATAGCTTAAATAAACAAGTGGTAAAACTCTTCATCTTCTAAGATATGTAATAAACTAGTGAAAGGGAGCAAGACACGTAGAGGCATGGAATGACTTTCAGTTCTTGCAACCATGCATGTCATTGAAGACCAAATGATACGACAATGATAAGCAAACTTTTAAGCTATAGTAAGAGGTGTATTTGAAAATATTTTCTTTGTCTTCCATACCTAGACTCCAAAGGGTTATGCATCAGATAGAGTCTTCATGCGGTCCTGAGATTCTATCATATGTTGAGTTCCTTAGTCTGCTTATTTTTCTCCTCGTCTCCTTGAGAGTCATCTATCATGTCATGTTTCTTCGTGGCCCCTGAGAGACATAATTTTGTAGTTTCAATAGGAAGTGATTGTTGTGGCATGAGGCCCTAGGAGGACACATTTACACAGTTTTAAGATGCAAGGCACTACTATGGGATGAGGCCCTGGGAGGACACATCTACGCAATTTCAGGATGCAAGGCAGACTAGGTAGTCAAGGGAGAAAACTGTACAGTTTCTGGAGACAGTGGGTTCTGGCAGAGGGAAGGACATTGGAGGAAACCACTGCGTAGTTTTCAATGCTAAGGGAGGTTGGTATTTCTCCACATTGCACAATTCCAATAGGCAAGGGAAAATCTTGAGGGTTACATATGTGAAGTGCGTAGTTTAGGAAAGTTGGATGAGGCTAGGTTGCTAAGGAAATTTGGCTAATTATGGGATTAGTGGAATTGATGTGAATAGTGATAAAACTTGACTACGATCACACACTTAAAAACTTAGCCATACGACATAGACCATATAGAACATATAACACATACTTTTCTTAATGCAATAACATTTGTGGCAGCTTACGACAAGTGCGGCTCTGATGATAGACTTTGGGAGGATAAAGGCAACATGTGTGTAAGAGTGTGTGCAATGAATGTGAAACATGTCTATGTAGTGAGGACAACCCATTCTCATAGATATTTCCCCTTGAAGAAAAATAAATCTCCCTTTGCATGACAAGCGATAACCCCCATGCCCAAAGATGACACATTCTATGTAAAGATAAAAGCATGAACGACTCTTAAGATCGAAAAGGGGAGCTTGATATCATAAACTTACAAATAAGTGATTAATGAATGGTCGATCACAATATCCATAGTAGGCTCCAAAATTTAAGTGCAGGCCAAAATTTTGGAGGGTGTTGCAGCCGCTACAACAGAGCCTTCACCATCTTACTAGCTTCTTTCTCAACCAGTTTCTTGAATTCTACAAACTTGGAGAATGTTTGATATTTCTTCCACATGAATAAGATCCAAGACTTCCATGAGAAGCTGTCAATAAAATTGACAAAATATTTGTGTCTAACAATGTAGGTTATCGAGAAAGGTCCATAAACATCATAGTGAATCCTTTCTAGGACTGCATGTGCTTTGTTGTCCTGATCATGGAATGTGGATTTTATGTAATTCTGCAACATACATCCTTTGCATACATACCACTACCTAAGTGATCCTTTAGTGAGATGAGTGGTTATTTGTTTTACAATATTCGAGATACCATGACGCAAATGACCAAGTGTTTTGTGCCAAAGTTCATCGACATCGCCACCTACACTTTCTCTGCCTTAATGCTTAATGCAACATAGTATTCCACATCTAGCTTATACAAGTTCTTCACACAAACCACAGTCTTCTTCACCTGTCCCATGTGTATGTGTCTTAGGAATACTTTTCCTTTGTTGAATATCACTTCAAAACCATGGTAAACCAACCACTTGGTGAATTCTAGTAGATGAACCCCTAATCCTTTATCGTTACCATTTTTTAGTAGCGCCTCGTATTGAAAATTTGAAGGAAAAATATTTCTTTTCTCTTAAAAAATTGTCTTAAAATCCCCCTCCATGTAGCAGTGCCGAATGCAACGATAGACAAATTGTCTCTAATCGTATCAGTAGATATGAAAGGGAAAGAAGAGGAATTGATGTCCAACAAATCTTGTTAGTAGAAGTTGTCGTGTTTTTCTTAGTCGACTACCCCCACAAATCATAGAGCCTAACAAATCGTTGTCTTTATATAAGATAACATGAGTGGTAAGTATAACGACCTTGGTATAGGTGCAAGATAGTACTTGCCTACAAGCTGGTGGACTTAAGGTGCACTGTCAGAATCAATTTTGTAGTTGTTAGATAATATTGTCTTAAATTGATATGTTTGTGTCTTAATTGTTAATTGTATTAAATAGGTTTCATCTAAAGTGGCCATTGTCTTAAATATAAAGTTTTGTCTTAAAATATTTTTGTCTCAAACGATTTTTGTCTTAAATGTAAAGTTTTGTCTTGAAATAATTTTGTCTTAAATTATTTTTGTCTTAAATATAAAGTTTTTTCTTTAAATGTTTGTCTCAAACTACTTTTGTCTTAAATATAAAGTTTTGTCTCAAAATATTTTCGTCTTAAATTATTTTTGTCTTAAATATAAAGTTTTGTCTTAAAATATTTTTGTCTCAAACTGCTTTTGTCTTAAAATATTTTTGTCTTAAACTATTTTTGTCTTAAATATAAAGTTTTTTCTTAAAATATTTTTGTCTCAAACTGTTTTTGTCTTAAAGTTTATATTTAAGACAATTCAATTGATATTAAATTTTAATGTAAGATAACTAAAATAAAAAATGATTTTTTACGACAAAATATTTCTTTTGTCTTAAAAAGTGTCTTAAAAGTTCCCTTGGTATAGTAGTGAATAGAGTCTATAATCTTCATAAGAAGGGACTCAATCCTTTCTAGACCTCCCTCAAATCTACATCACTTTAGTACATTGGAAGGTGGGATTCATTTTGCATTTTTTTAAACACGTTTATGATCAATTGTGAATCTCCTCCCATATTAAAGTGATGTATCCATTTCAAATATCCACTTTGAAGCCATACTCTATCACACATATATCTATAGTTTTTCTATCTATACCTATCGATATTGCAAAACTATTTATTATGGCTCTTATTAGCATCTATGAAAGCTCCTCCATAGATGACTAGACTAAGGTTGCATTTAGAGGCACCATAAACATTTAGGTTTATTTCTCGAAGAGGAGGGGACTCATTTATAAGGATTGTTGCAGTTTAGAGAAAGGATCTAAAGGTAGGGATCTCAAAAGAGGGAATAATATTTAAAAATTGAATAATTTTGGCATCTTGGGAGTCACATAACCAATCCTTGGGGGACCGATTACAAGATAAATTAGTTTACTTGTTTCTTTAAATAACTTTACCCCATACATCTTCAAATTGCAAGGTATTTATAAAAATTCTCATGTTTTGTACTCTTCAGCTCTCCCATTAAAGGAATATTAGAGGAAAGTGAAAGGGTCTATTAATTATGTCTTGATAGACAACTAAGTTTATCCATTGTAATAATGCATAGATAATTCTATCCCTATCTCTATACAATTTACCAAATATAAGAACATCTCTATCCCATTAGGAAAACAATATATACCAAGATTTGAGTAGGTTCTCTAAGTTTTCAGAATTTTCCTAACATGGATGGTTAAGGGAAGGGCCTTCAAATCCCCTCCTTTGAAAGTTATTCCATGTTAGTATTTTCCCATGCGCTAGTTGCCAAAGAAATAGAGAAATGTTTGGCCACAAGCCCATTTTCAAAAAATTTCTCCATATGTTGTCATCCAGGAGAGAGGAGGCTCCCATGACCATGTCATAAACCCCCTTAAAGTTATAGTTTTCACTCTCTTTATAATCCCAACTGAACTTGCCTAGACCAAATTGAGAAATTATTTTCCTTTTTTAAAGAATAGTGGAAAGTCAATCCATTGTATCACTTCTCATAGGTGGTGATCATTGTTATTTAGAAGAGTAGAGTCTCCACCCTTGTTGATAGTATTTATTGTTCCACTAGTCCACTAATTTGACCCTTCCTTGTTGTATCAATCTATTTTTAATTTATTGGAAATGATCCTCATCTTGTAATTTAGGCATTTGATTCCAAGAGTCTTTCTAGAAGAAGACATGTTGGCTTTCTCTAACCCCTTAGATACTATGACCCTATATCAGGGAAGTATTTACCATGCAACATTTCAAATCCTTTGGACTTTAGTGTCTCCCTCTATTATTATTAAGTTATGTTACTCTATATCATGGATGTCTTACATCCTCCATAATTTACTATAGAGCTCCCCAAGAGAGTTCATCCACCTCCACTAGGTTTTAGTATATAGGATAATACATAAAACTTATGGATCCATCAAGCCTATGTGCAACTTTAATTTTTGTCTATATTTTTTTTCCCAATTCACCAGTTCCCATTCTATTTACATCTTTTCTCGTCCCTAAAGAATGTTTCTCTAAATGTTTGGTATTTTGCTAATAATTTTTATTGGATTTTCAAGAGTATATATAAGTAGAGAGGCATGATTTATAAGATTCATGTGAGAAATGTCAATATTCCTACAATGTCGAAAGATCTAAAGGTGCAACTAATATTTTTTTTCTCAAATTTGATGAAAAGATCCTCCAAAAATGTATGGGCGACATAATTTTCTAAAGTTTCTCCAAGATATTTTTATGGAAGGGAACTAATACTTGGAGTATGCTATATGTGAAGTTGAACAACGTAAGGAATACTAGAAAATAAAATATAAGGTTTTCCCAAGTTAATCCTATTTCCTGAGAATGCTTTAAAATATTTCAATATTTGTTTAAAATCTAGGGTATCTCTTAGAGATGGGTGCTCTTGGAGTAGCACATAATCTACATATTTCTAATGGTATGACTTTGAATCTTCATTATGGATTTTTAACCTTTTGTATTATTGGTTGGATATATCATATTTGATAGCATATCCTAGACCTTCTACAATTAAAAAAAATAAAGAGGGAGAGAGGGTATCCCCTTTTCTTATACCTCTAGAAAGGGTGAAAATGTTTGAATGAGGTCCATTAATAAGAATTTATAAGAAAAAAATTTAGAAAGGTGAAAGAAACCATTCAATCCACTTCTCTATGAATTGAAAGGAAATGAGAAGATGATACATATGATCAAAGACCTTAGAAAGGTATAGATTGAATATTTTATGTTTTTTTGTCATTCTTAAAGAGTGAATAAGCAAATGAGATAAAATAATTCTAATCAAGGTCTACCTTCATTTAACATATCATGTTTCCTAAGAAGATATGAACTTAAAAAGATTGGCTATAAGACTAGTTTCAATGGATTTAGAAAATATTTTATAAAATAAATTACATAATGTAGTGCATATATAAGAAGAGATATTTTTAATTATGTTTTAGTTAGGAATGAGAGTTATTAAACGCAATAGCTAGAGATGAATATATTGAGGATATGCTTCTTTAAATTTAAACTAGTTCCTACACATGTTTCCCTATGACTAACTCACATGTGATCCGGATTTAAACAGGAACGCAATAAAATACAGAGATAACCATATACACAAAGATGCAGCGGAAATAATACTTCATTTCATTAATGGAAAATACTGAAATATGCTTACAGCCGGAAATAGAAATAAACCAGCTAGGGCGATGGTAGCTTATCTCTGAGAAGAGATGTGTGGCTTACAGTCTCGAACTGTGTTACAATGAGGCTTGAAGGCCTATTTATTTTTGAGAAACAATGGAAAACCTTCACATTAAAACCTACCCTAGAAGATGAAACTGCCAAATTGTGGGCCCCGTTTTTGGGTAAGTTGGTACATCAACTTCCCGGGGTCGCGAATTGGTCGTCTTATCTCCGTTTGACGCGCATGATAGCCCGTTGGAAAGATCTCTCTGAGGACTACGACGAGGAAGACGATTTTTAGACAAAAAAATCATTGGTAGTAGATTTCCCAAAAAACGTCGTTTAGGGCCTCAAAACGGCTCCGGAAGTTTAGGACCCGAAAAACTGCTAAAAATAGTAAAATGTGCAATAATTAAGGAAACTGAAAGAACTGAAAGAAGCACTAGAGGGGATCCATGTGGAATTATCGGGTGGCCACCAATATCCACCTGGATCATTCCTCCCCCCTTAGGAAGCAATGCTCCCCATTGCATTGAGTTCCTCCATCTGCTGAACTTGTCCTGCAATCTCTGATGTGTCCAGTAATGGTGGGAAGCATGGTCGACGACGGTCCACATTGAACACTTGGTGTAGGCGAAGGAATGGAGGAATGATGTGCACCAAAGCATTGTTTCCCGTAGCCTTGGTACTGGCATAAGGACCACGTCGGAGTGATCTGAGCTTCTGATGGGTTTTGGTAAGGCATTCTTTCTGTCGATGCAACCAGGCTTTGTTGCACACCTGAAACATGTGTGGTACCCCTGTCTGTGAGGAGAAGTTGTTCCTGTGTTCTGTCATGACCGTATCCCTTTGCTACTGCTGCTGCGTGGAGGAACCCTTTGTGGGGGTCATGGATGTAGCAACGATCTTCCCCTTACTTTGGGGGTGAACTAGACAGGAAATAAATTTCCTAGTCTGTGATATGAGCTTGCTGCCTTTCTTAGCAATGATCAAAGAGGCGGCGGTAGGTGGGGCTACCTCTGGTATCCTGTATAATGAATTATCCAAAGAAATAATGACAGCACGAGGCCTTGAATCATACACAGCATGTCGCTTCCACAATTATGGCTGGCCTAATAATACATCACAAATTTCCAGAGGTGTAACATCACACAGTACCTTGTCTGTGAATGGTTTGATGCTGTAGGGAAGGCGGCACTGCTGGCGAACTTTGAGATCTTGTCCTTCATGAAGCCACCTGATACTGTACGGCTACGGGTGTGGTGTAGTCGGTAGGCCCAACCGCTTCACGACCTCTGCTGAAATAAGGTTCTTTTGGCTGCCACTGTCGACAATGATTTGCAGTGGCGAACCCTTCACCCACATCTGTGAGTGGAAAAGACGTTCCCCCTCCTCTGGCTCTCAGTTTCATTCTTTTGGATCTTGGCGGTGGCAACAGTGGTGCTGGGATCTGCATCAATGATCTGCTTCCCTTTACCATTCCCCTTGTCAGGTTCTGGCTCAGGGTCGGAACATGTATCTGATTCGGAAGCCTTCAACTCAGCCACTAGCGACTGCTTGGTCCGACACTCACTTGTGTTAT
>APFE030459527.1:133011-146718 GCA_000404065.3 Pinus taeda | reverse complement strand
TTGGGTTCTTTAGTAACTTCCATTTCTGTTAGTTACTATTTTTTTTTGTTTTGTTTTTGTTTTTTCAATTTGATGAATTATAGTTTTTTCTCCATATTTTATTTTCAATTTAAGATGACTTACTATTATATTAAACACACATACACACACATATATAAACTTATATATTAAAGTGTATGTATATGTTAATATAAACAATAATAATTAATCATATTTCTTTGTTAAATATTTTTCCTTCAATAACAAAGAAGGAACCTTTAGAGGATAATTTTTTTGCCTTCTAAGTGAGTGAGAGTTTACCTCAAGAATTTTGAACATGGATGGGTTACAAGTTGCTAGGGAAACTTTCACATTAATTTTTTTTAGTCTTGAGTGTTTTTTTTCCTAAAATATTTATAATAATATTTATATTCATCTGTGTGTTTATTTTGGAATAGGGTTTTTAGAATTTTAATTTAATTATCAATAATTATTCTTAGTAGTTGGCACACATAAAATGTTAAGATTTTTCTCAAAAGTAGTTATTCTTTTTCTTCCCTTTTAATTAAATTGATTAATTTAAAAAATTTCATATTCACATGAGTTGTTGTTTTTCAGGACATGTGGTATTAGTAAGCCATGGTATTGGTCTATGTATTGTAACAAAATCAATTTAAAAAAATGTCATATTCACATGAGTTATGGTTTTTGGGACATGTGCTATTAGTAGCCTATGGTATTGGCTCATGTATTGTAACAAAGCCTATTTACATGATAAGAATCTCCATGGTAAAATAGGACGAATATCCATAGTTAAGAATCTTGTTATATGTTTTTTTAAATGTATTGCAGTACTCATCTTAGTCCTATAGTTACTATAATATTCACATGAGTTATGGTTTTTGGGACATGTGCTATTAGTAAGCCATGACATTGGCCCATGGTATTGGCTCATGTATTGTAACAAAGCCTATTTACATGATAAGAATCTCCATGGTAAAATAGGACAAATATCCGTAGTTAAGAATCTTGTTATATGTTTTTTTAAAATGTATTGCATTACTCATCTTAGACCTTTAGTTACTATAATATTAACATGAGTTATGGTTTTTGGGACATGTGCTATTAGTAAGCCATGACATTGGCCCATGGTATTGGCTCATGTATTGTAACAAAGCCTATTTACATGATAAGAATCTTCATGGTAAAATAGGAGGAATATCCATAGTTAAGAATCTTGTTATATGTTTTTTAAATGTATTGCACTACTCATCTTAGTCCTTTAGTTACTATAACTATTTTAAAATCAAAATCAAATGCCTTTATGTGCAAAGTGCAATTTTGGAGATGGTTAGGTCTACCTAGTCAAAGAAAGACCTAGATATTTTTACTATATCATAGTAATAAAAAAATTACCCAACAATCAAGAAAGGTAGAGTGATTGGTTGAGGTGGGTTGTTAAGTCCCTCACCACTAGTGTTCGACTCCCCCCAAATGACATGTTTAACTTGTATTGATTAAGCTCGAGAAATAAGCAACCCCAATAAATTTTCACTCTCCATCCCTAATCAATGCAGTACATCTTGACTCTTATTTAATTATTAGATTACTATTAAAAAAATACCCCATAAATAATAAAATAAAAAATTATATTATTACTTTTTGTGTTTTTTTTATTTAAATAATAAAATTAAATTATTAGTGATTTAAATTAAAATTATAAAATAAATTTATAAATATAATAACATATTTTAAGGCCAATAAAATAGCAGAGATATGTCTAATCCATTAACTTAAAAACCACTTCTATAGTCTTTTATCATTGTATTCGCTTTTATATTAATATGATGTTTTTGGAAAAAATCCCTGAAATGATAAGGGTAGATCACGTCTTTAATTTTCTTACATGTTATTATTTTTTCCCTAATAGTTTTATAACCGAAGGAAACGGAAATTGCCCAACAAAATTTATCATCGTTAAATTTTTCTGAACAAAACCTATAACTAAACTAATGGAAAGAAAGATTACCCAACAAAACTTATCCTGGTAAAAGTTAAAAAAAAATATTCATCACTTTCTATTTTTCATTTGAACAAAAATCAACCCTTCTCATAATCAGCAAACTTAATATTTGCCATTTTCCTACCCAATCAACTTGATTTTTTCTTAATTCACAAAGTCAAATAAGTTTGTGAACACTGCCAAAAATGAGAAAAAACCAAGATGGGAGAAACAATTGAAAGGAATTTAATTAAGATATTGATATGTTTAAATAAATTTGGATCGATAATGCATAATACCACAATGGTGACTTCTCTCAGATTTTTTTGTGAAATATAAAAGAAATGATTCTTTTTATTTAAGAAAGGGTTAAAGTGACAGTGAATAGTTATTAGTGTAAAAATATTTGAGAATATATATATTTAAGAAAAGAGTAAATAGAATAGGAAGGGAAATTGAATACATGATATAGTTGATATTATTGAAATAAATTAAATGTAATAAGTTATATAGATTTTTTTGGAGTTATCTAATTAATTTAAAAAAAAAAAGAGATTTTGAGAGAATATCTCAATTATCTCTAACAAACACAAATGAAATCTACTCATCTAATTATTACATTAATGTAAACTTAAATATCTTACTTTAATGTTTACATTGTGACCATATTGAAATAAATACAAATTGAATATATAACATGAAATATAATTAATTTTTTTTAAAAATTTGTCCTTGATTCAAATTGAACTCCATCAAGTAATAAAATTTCTAAATTCCACTCCTAAAACCCAAATCACCAAATCACGGATCTTCAAAAATCCAACTCTTGAATTAACTAAACAACTGTCCATATTGAACTTTTACTTGATCCTTTAATATTTTAAGAGTTTGAGATCTCATTTATTCATTGAATTCATTATCATGGTAAGAACATCATTAGTATTGAGTAAATGGATGAAAACAATGAATCTTGAATCTCCCCTTGTCATCAACCAATGTTGGATTTGTCTTAATCTCATTGAACTTGTGAAGTATTGGAGTGGGTAATGGACTTGAAAAATAGTCTTAAGGAAGAACATATTAACATTGTTCAAGCTCCCATATCCAGGGAAAAGGTGAATTTGATTGCTCTTATTATTATTTTTTTTTTTTTTGGGTAAAAAGGAATTGTTTTTAAGCTCTTTTTAATGTCATTTATTGTTTTTCTCTAATCATGCAACTCTCTTATCATTTTATCTACGAAAATATTCCATATTCTCATGGAAGAGTGTGGGGAGTATAGTTTGGAATAGTGAAGTGACTTCGAGTTCTTCAATCGCCTATAGATTGTTGTGAGTCTATTATGCTAAGATTAAACTCAAATAAAATCACCAAATAGACTAAACATGCCATCAATAATATAAAGTCATTTAACTTATTCTAATTTCTTTTAGAATATTTCACCTATCTCTAATAAATAGAAACCAAATATAGTCATCTAATTATTATATTAATATAAACATTAATTCCAAAAATCAACTCACTTAATTCACAAAATCATTTTTTTAAACTCAAAATCATCCCACTTAAAATTTACATTAAAAATCCATACATCTCTATAAAAAAATTAAACCCTTTAATCCCATCGAATAATTGTGTGAACCACTCAACTAAAGAATGAGAAAATAAAACCAAGAATTGACCAACCATTGAAAGGAAATTGATTAAAAAATTGACATGTCTAAACAAACTTGGATAAATAATGCATAATACTACCATGGGCCTTTATCTTAATATTTAATGAAATTGATTTTTGAAATATATAAGGAACGCTAAGCACTAAGTGTTAGACCCTTTGGGAATATAAAAGGAATAATCCTCACTCTTAAAAAACTAACTGGTTCTTATTGTAAAAATATTTGAGAATGCTTTTTTTAAAATAAGTTTGATTTTAAAATATAAGATTATAAATTCGAAATATACAGTAAAATATTAATTATTTTATATTTAAAATTTTAAATTAATAATTATTTTTTATTTTTTAATTATCGTTTATAATATTTTTAATAAATACATATTATAAAATAATTATTTTAATAATAAAATAGATAATATTAATATAATTTATTTCTATATTAATTATATATACTATATATATATATTATTATTTTATTATTTACTGTTATGTTAAATATTATTGTTTTTATAATGTTTTTTTTGTTTAGTGATATCTAACTTTGAGAGAACGAGAAAACCTTGATTAATGCAGCTAATCATCTAAATTTAATTAAAAAAAACACCTTTATATAAATACTAGTAACTCATTATATATCATGATTCTATCATTGCACTTCTTTTGGGGTTATTAACTTTGAGAGAACGAGAACTTGATTAATGCAGCTAATCATCTAAATTTAATTAAAAAAACACCTTTATATAAATACTAGTAACTCATTATATATCATGATTCTATCATTGCACTTCTTTTTGGGGAATGCATGGGCATTTTAAGTGGGTTTTTTTTTTTTTACTTATCAATTATCTTTTTTATTTATTAACTTTAAGGTTTTCATAACTTTATTATTTTTTTTATATTGTTTTCTCTTTATTATAAAATTCTGGAAAATATTTTATAAAAAGTGCTTTTTTAAGGTTAATTGGAAATTTTTTGTTTATTTTTTAAAATTGGAATATAATTATAGTATTCAGTAAGCATTCAAATTTATGTTATTGATTTTTCTAATGATAAATCATGAAATTTTTTTGAGCATTCATTATGAGTTTTAATTATTCAGATTTTGATTAGATTACACAGCTAAAACTTACTAAAAAATCATTATAGATTTTCATGAAAAATGATGTGAGGATATTGATTATTAATTACAACTAATATTGATTTATTATTTTTATGGAAGAAAAATTATAATTTTTGAAATAAAATTTTCTATTATTAAAAACTTTTTGGGTCTTAACCTATTAATTTATTTTGGTTCTTTATTAGATACTTTTTAAGTTTTGATTTTGTTTCCTTAGGTTTGAGGAAGACAAATTGTTAACCCATTAGAAACTATATTTACAAGAAAAACACTATCTTTTTATTAACACTTATCATTATTGATACTAACTCTCAGTGGGTCAATTGCTTTCTAAAAAGGTATAACTAGAATTCATACATAAAATCAGTTATAACATTAACTATAATTTAATATCATCATTAAATAGGTTAAACAAAAAATAAAAATCACAAATATTAATTAATAAAAATAAAATATAATAAAAAATAACCATTCCAATATATCCAATTAATTTTTTCCAAAATAAGTAAAATATATAATGATTTTAGTTTTCTCTATATATTTAAAATACATAAATATCTAATCATCATTATTTTAAATAAACCATAAATATCTAAACATTTACTGAACTAAAATATAATAACAAAAATTAAAAAACTTAAATTCTAAACATTTAATGAACTAAAATATAATAACAAAAATTAAAAAACTTAAATTCTAAACATTTACTGAACTAAAATATAATAACAAAAACTAAAAAACTTAAATTAGAGACCCTATATAACATGAATTTCCATATAACCTTGAATTTTAATAGAGATGTATATATATGTATGGAAAACTGGCAAGATTTGGAATATGCTATATAATGATTATTTAACTAGTAATTTGATTCTAAGAAGTTGGTTTTACTATAAGATCTTACAACTAATGTTCGAAATAGTTGAGACAATCATCAACTTCCAGAGGAAGTCAAATATTTGAAGGTACTCTTCTATTCCATCCATATTAATACATATAAATATTGAAGACATAATAAACATACTTTTCTCACTTCGTCCCTGAGATAATGAACGTAGTCTCCTTATAATGCAGGCGCACATATACGGTATTACCCATAGAAATTCAGACAAATGGCTGACATTGCCATGCCGCCACCTCCGCCTCGTCCTCAGCGACCTCCGCCACCAGGTCCTCCTCCTCTTCCCCCACCTCCGCCACCACCTCCGCGACCTCCGCCAGCAGGTCCTCCTCCTCTTCCTCCTCCGCGACCTGCGCCAGCAGGTCCTCCTCCGCTACTAGGTCCTCCCCCGCGTCCACCGCCATGTTTTCCGCCGCCTCCGCTAGTAGGACCTCCTCCGCGTCCACCACCAGGCATGCTTACTAATTTAATACAACACAATGTTAGTCCTTCGACTACAGAGAATAAGTGTATCGTCTTTCCTTCTCTCTCGCTCATCGCTTTTTTATAGGCACCCTGTCATTTTATGAGAATAAAGTTATTTTATCTGTATTCGTTTATTCTGCCGAAAGGTGTTTTGTTTTACAAAGCATTTTGTGTCGAAAGGTAACTATTCTTTTTATGGGCTACAAAGGCATCAACTTAAGAACCACTGCAAAACAAAAAGTCTAACTCAAAAAATCTAGATTTTTATTCGTTATCATTCTTTTTTGGAATGAAGGTAGGTACCTAGTACCTTCTATGATAAACATCGGTCCCATATCTTTGCAAGTCATTTTATTAGAATAAAATTAATTTATGTGTATTTTTCTATTGTGCAGAATGTTGGCTCCCCGTTAATGGTGGTGTAGAAGGTCAACCCTCCCCATGTGTTTCGTGGCATGTGCTTAAATCTAGCGATATGTTTATTTACTAACACCTATGAGTTTTGGTGTAATGGCAATCGGCACTCCAACAAGTGGTATCAGAGCCAAAGGTCTCAAGTTCGAAACACTCTGGGTTCGCGTTGGTGGTTTTGGTGTAACAACAATTGTGAATACTACAGAAAGCTGTTTGTAATAGGACAACGCGGAGATTGTTGGCTCCCCCTTAATGGCACAACGCTGAGATTGTTGGCTCCCCCTTCCCCCTTAATGGCGGAGATCCCCCTTAATGGCGGCTGAGATTGTTGGCTCCCCCTTCCCCCTTAATGGAGCTGTTTGTAATAGGACAACGCAGAGATTGTTGGCTCCCCCTTAATGGCACAACGTTGAGATTGTTGGCTCCCCCTTCCCCCTTAATGTCGAGATCCCCCTTAATGGCGGCTGAGATTGTTGGCTCCCCCTTCCTTAATGGCGGAGATCCCCCTTAATGGCGGTTGACATAATAGGCTTCCCCTTCCCCCTTAATGGCGGAGATTGTTGGCTTCCCCTTAATTGTTGGCTCCCCCTTCCCCCTTAATGTCGAGATCCCCCTTAATGGCGGCTGAGATTGTTGGCTCCCCCTTCCCCCTTAATGGCGGAGATCCCCCTTAATGGCGGTTGACGTAATAGGCTCCCCCTTCCCCCTTAATGGTAGAGATTGTTGGCTCCTTAATGGCGGTGTTAACACTCCCTGTGTGTTTCGTGGCATGTGCTTAAATCTAGCAATGTGTCTCTTTACTAACACGTGCTTAAATCTAGTGATGTGTCTCATGGCATGTGCTTAAATCTAGCGATGTGTCTCTTTACTAACACGTGCTTAAATCTAGTGATGTGTCTCTTTACTAACACGTGGGGCTTCCCCGTAATGGCGGAGATTGTTGGCTCCCCCTTAATGGCGGCGTTAACACTCCCTGTGTGTTTCGTGGCATGTGCTTAAATCTAGCGATGTGTCTCTTTACTAACACCTGGGGCAGAAAGCTGTTTGTAATAGGACAACATTTTGTGCCAAAATGTAATTATTCTTTTTATTACTTTATATGCATTTTATAACAGAGTATAAGATAGAACAAGTTACTAACTTGAAAGCAAGAATGTCTTTTTTTTTTTTGAAAAAAACATATTAAAAATATTTTTAAATTTAAAAGTGGTGTTGTTGCATCAATTTGAAAATTAGAAAATTTCAATAATTTTAAACTATGATGTTAAAATTAAATATGATGAGTACGAAAAACTTTAAAATTCTAACATTTTTCAATTATTGAACTAAAAAATATGATGAGTAAGAAAAACTTTAAAATTTTAACATTTTTCAATTATTGAATTAACACTGAATATTATGACTAAAAAACATTATAATTTCAACATTTTTCAACCATGACAATAAAAACCAAATATATATATCTATGAAAAACCCTAAAAATCAATATCTAAATAAGAGAGTGGTTCTAACTAGAACATTTTTTTTTTTTTTTTTTTTTAAATTCAAATTGTAACTCATTTTAACTTTTACAAAGAACGACGAAGGTGTTATTAGTGCGGCCCGGATCCATATGGCTAATGAGGCTAATGAAATTTGTTTTCCTGAACAATCAGTGATCATTCTCCATAAATGACCTCCCTCGCTCATCTTGTGTGTTTTTGTTTTCTTTAGCTTGTCGACTTTCATGGTGTTTAGTTTGTTTTTTCTTGTGCTCAATTTATAATTTCAGATATTATAGTTGGTTTTTTTGGGATGTAAGTAAGAAATTTGGTTTTGTGAACACAATTTTTGGATGTGGTTGACATGGTCATCTTCATGTTTTAAAGGTTATTAGTTGGAGGTTGTTGATATGGTCATCTTCATGTTTCATGTTCTTTTGGAATTTTAACAAAATTTTTAGTCAGATATTACCAAAAAAAATTACCACTTAACCCATTTTCAATAGTATAACAAAATTGCAATATTATTTTATCTATGCTCTATAAGATCATTAAGTACACAAACTCATGAAAAATGCTTTGAAATAATAAGAATAAAAAACCAACAAAACCATACCATGAAATTATTTTAAATTTTTTTAATAAATGATATGAAAATTTTAATTATAAAAGAATGTTTTTTACTATTAATAAAAAACTTAAAAACAATTCATTTTTTTTTTTTAAAGTTAGAAATTTATATATATACCTACCAAATTTGGAAAAAGAAAAATGAGAGTGAGAAAAGACTAGTAAACTTAGGAAACATGAAACAAAAAAGGATATATATATATATATATATATATATATATTATATATATTTATATATATATAATTTAAAAATATATATAAAATTAAAAAATAAAATTATGTAATGTTAGTTTTAGATTTATAACAATTTTGAAAATGTTGTAAAAAGAAGAATTTACTAAAAAATAATAATAAAAATAGAAAAACTTTAGGTGCTAGTTTTTAGAGTTTTTGATGTTTGGTGTTTAATGGCCTAATTAAAAAAGTTTGCATTTTACCTTATGTTGCATCCTATTTTTTTATATTAATGTTCGTTTATATTTTTCTTATTCATGATATTTGATCTTCAATTCTATATGAAAAATGTTTGAATTTTAACCCCCAAGAAATGAAAAAAAATGTGATATTGTATCACTATTTTTCAAAATCAACATGAAAATCATCATTTGATATGACCTCCAAAAAATCTAAAACTTGGTAAAGTTTTTGTTAAAATGATAACTTTGTTAGAGATATTTAATCATTTTTGCGTTCTACATGAAATTGATTTATCATAGTAATAATAAGATATTATTTCAATATTATCATAAATAAAATATGGTAACATCCATTTTAACTAAAATAATATTAAATATATATGTTTATGGTGTAAAACAATACTTTTATTTTTATTTTTTTATCAAAGGATTTTAATTTTAATTTTTTTAATCAAAGGATTTTAATTTGAGTAGTTTGGTGAAATATTTGTTTTCCTAGCTACATGTGTTGAAGTCTCCAAACCTATGTTGTACTTGATCTATGTAACATTAGCTAATTACAAACACTTGAAAAAGCCAAGCCAACCTTTCAATTACTAAAATTTGTTTTTATTTTTCATCTTTAATTCTCAATAATAAAGAAATTTTGGAAATTTCATAGGAGAAGACTTGAAGGCAGTTTCAAAACCACCAAAGAGTTTAGATAATTACCTTTTCTCTCTCCCCCTAGAGAAAACATATCAATGGGGAAGAAGGAGGCCAAGGAAGGCAAGAGAAAGGCCAGAGGCATCTCAGAGAAAGAGTGTATGGCAGGATGCTTGGTAGGCTGCCAGTAGGGTGTTCCTGAGCTGGATAGGGAGCTAGTGGAAGCCTTAAGCCTAATTAAGGTGTGTGTTCGAGGATGGACTAGGGATCTTTACGCTTGAAGACATTATCATTAAAGTGATGTCTAAGTCACTAATTTGGAATTGAAAAGGCTCGGGGAGATTGGACATAATTTCAAATCTCATTGATTAGGTGGTGTAATTTCTTTTGGTGGAATTTCTAGTTAATCAATAAGGAAAGAAATAAGTAATGTATGCTTTATAAACTTGCTTTGATAGAGGCAAGAAAGTACACTGTGTAGGAAGGTGTGACTCTATCTTTACAAAGTAAAGAGTGATAAACTATTATCTTTATTGTTTTCTCTTTAAAATCATTGATAAAGTACAATAGATCTTGTTGGAATACATGTGTAGGAAGGTGTGACTCTATCTTTACAAAGTAAAGAGTGATAAACTATTATCTTTATTGTTTTCTCTTTAAAATCATTGATAAAATACAATATATCTTGTTGGAATACATGTGTAGGAAGGTGTGACTCTATATTTACAAAGTAAAGAGTGATAAACTATTATCTTTATTGTTTTCTCTTTAAAATCATTGATAAAGTACAATAGATCTTGTTGGAATACATGTGTAGGAGGGCGTGACTCTATCTTTACAAAGTAAAGAGTGATAAACTATTATATTTATTGTTTTCTCTTTAAAATCATTGATAAAGTACAATAGATCTTGTTGGAAAACAAGTACGAGTAATAAAATAAATTATATGGACATATGGAGTCAAACTAGCTGTAAATTCTAGAGAGGGGCTATAAATTCAAAACCCTTGTGTTTACCTTTTTTTTAATGATATTTTGTCTCACAATGAAGGTTGAATGCAATATACAAGTCTGTAATAAATAATTTTCTTTTAGAAAAGAAACACAAAATAGAGTGGGGAAAATTTATTCTTCCTAATGAGCGAGCAGGGTTGGAATTTAACGGGCAGTCAGTAAGCATTTTCCCCATTAAATAGGTTTAAAATTCATACACGAACAATTTTTCTGATGTATTATGAATTATGGAAACTGCAATTTTGACGATTTTGTTTTTTGAGAAAACATTACTAATATTTCAATCCAAGCTGTACCATGGGCTTCACTATACCAGGGGCCTCAATATGTCCTATAACGAAAGTGAACAAAGGAACAACCGATCTGGTTACACGACACCTCTAGGTTTTCAATTCATTTGTTTGTATCTATAGCTAGCATTTTGCACCAGATGTTGCAAAGGAAACGCCGTAAGGCATAAATTGAAGAACGATTGCGACATGGGAATCAGAAAATATAAATAAGATGCAGCGATGTAGCAGAAATGAAATTCTAAAGCCGCATAAACTAAAATTGATCTAGGGTGCCTAAGACTATATTTTTTATTAATTATTGAATTAATATTGCTTCCTTTAAGCCATTTGATAGAATCTTCATTTGTGCTTCTGAAAATCACCTAAATTTAATCACTCACTCAATGCTTATTAATCTTCCCTAAAAAGTATTTGCAACCTAAACAAAGTAATACATGTGATTTTGAAATTTGTACAGTTGGCAAAGCAAATTGGCCAATTGGACTTCCTACTTATATTATTTTTTCAACTAGAATACATGCCTAATAATCCACAGTTTGCACTTAACGATTAATGGCTCACATGATTAATGGTACCCTATACTATGAATATAATATTTTTATGCCCTTACAATTAAGGGAACAAACAAGATCCAAATAATGTATACCACAGGGACCAATAAACAGTGTATTTGATAATCCTTGTTAGGCTCAGCAAAAACATATTTATTGCTCCTTCAATCCTTCACAGTCAATACAAATGTCGTACAGCACAGCGTTCATGTGGTTGTCAATCAAGAAATAGTTCTGATTGAGAATGCCAAATCTCCTTGCTAAAGCATGAAAATTTTCTTGAACAAGAGCATTAGCTCTTTCTTGAGATTTATGTTGAGCAAAATCGGCTTCATCAACACCAGGTTGATGGCCTTCTCGGAGCTTATGACAGAAAATGAGACAGAGATCATAACAACAATTTGGGCAACTTATATGGTAATCAACAATAGATGTTGTACAATTGTTACTGCAAAACTTAGCAAACATGCTAAATTAATATGTTAGATAACAATCATAATTCGGGTTCTCTGAAGAAGTTCTTATTAAACAAAATATAAATTCACATCAGGATAATAATAGGTGCTTATTATATAAGTATGATGTAGTTTTGTAGAACAAATTTTCCACAGTAGCCTCAAGAAAGGATGCAGACTGGTGTTGGACTATTTGTCTTGGATAAACTTAAGTTGTGCATACAAAATTCACTCATTTCAAGGGATAGTTGAAAGTGTAGACATTGACAACTCACAGAAGCTGACTTAGATTTGTAAGTTCAAATCTTTGTAGTTTTTTGAAATAACTCTCTAGACTTACCCTTAAAAATGTGCCAAGCATTCTCACAAATCTACCTTCCAAATGTCCTTAAGAGGATTCAAAATAAACCCATCGTTTGGGTGTTTGGTTAGGAGATCACCGTTCAACCTTAAATCCTTTGATTATCTTCCGGAATTTTAGGATCCAAATGCTTGCTTCATCCAACTACCTTAGCCTGATCAAATGGTTAAACACTCTACAATCATCTAACATATAATCCAACCACATAGACAGATGACACATGGTCTGGAGGGAATTTTTTCTAAGCTCCTACATGTGATTGTTTCTCTCTCTAAAGAATGAAGCAAACCCACAACAGTTTCGAGAAATTCCCTTTGCACTTTCTGGGCACATCAATGCATAATTTTCTCATCTCTCCCACATTTTTTCTTGGAGGATATGGAGTTGTAGGCAAGCATGGGCAAAGCAGACTTGCCTTTCTCACCCAAGAAGAAAGCTCCCATTACATTTAAGAAATTTTATTGCTAGGCTTATGGAACAAATGTTGAAGCCACTTCAAATACCAAACAAAGCTAATTTCTTCTTATTCCTCTCCAAAGTTACCAATTTTAGATAATTTCAAATTAAAACCACCAATTTTAAAGAACCTCCATATGATTATATAGCAATGTAACCTAATTAAAATCAACCAACACTTACCAAGGCATTCTTTTCTATTTTTTACACGGTCACTGAGCTTGAAAGCATTGTAATCTTTCCCATAATTACCACTACTCTCCATCGCTTTACAATGAGAGAATTTTATGCTATCCTACTAGAAAATGGATTTAACTTTGCGAAACCTCCAAGATGTAGAAACTCAAGGCCAAAAAGATTGGCTATGCCTCGTGAAATCTCCAAGATGTAGAAACTCAAGGCCACAAGATTAGCTATAACTGGATGGGTATAGAAAGACGTAAAACAATTGACCCTTCTACTCATCATCAGGTTTTATATTTTAATTTTAAATTTTAAAAGCCATACATATTTTAAAAATTATTTTGATTCTTATTAAGTCTATCCACATTTACCAATCATTTAATTTATATAATTAAAAGGTGTTTCACTTGTTGTGAGTCGGCTAGGTCACCGTATGCCTTAACATTGGAGTTATACTTAATCCTATTACATTTTATTCTAAACCACATAGGAAATATGAAATTAATATACTACTTAAAAAGTTATTTAATCATATTTAAAAAAATAGTTTTGAAAATATATTATTTTATAAAAATTATCTCTCACAAGTTATTAAGTTATTATGAAATTGATATCTTACTTTGAATATATACATATAAACTCTTTAATTAAATAATAGATAACACTA
>APFE030459527.1:98684-132832 GCA_000404065.3 Pinus taeda | reverse complement strand
GTTTCCTACTCTAGAAATTATGTTCCTAGAAAAATTGTAAATTGATATTTAAAGGGGATAAATTAGTTTCCTACTTGGGCCCAAGAACTTGCATAAATTTTAGTGGATAGTAACCACTAGTAAGTTTACACATTTACATTTTTACTCCTGTTTATAGTATATTTATTCACATCTTACTCTTATCCTTTCTTTATGCAAAGAATTGATTTATATGTTATTTATTGTTTTCAATCACTAAATGAATATTACAACTCTATAATAAAATTATGACAAAAGATTCAATGAGGAAATATCCAAAAAATCATCTCACAAATATCTAGAAAACATAGTAGGAATATTGCAAATGTATCTAAAACCTATGGTAAAACTATTGATCCACATGACATTGTATTGTAGAAATACTACAATATGACTTTCTAATTATGGTACAATAAAATGTTTGAAGAATATTTTTTTTGCAATATTGAAAAATATAAATAATTTTTTGTTTTAAATTTAAAAATTACAGTTTGTATTGATCAATGTTAAACTAATAATTGCCAATAAGCACATCAATCAGTCTCATCCTAAAAACTAAAAGACTAATACTATGAAAATAATATATAATTCAAGAGTTACAAATTTGGTTTTCAATAAAATATTTTTTTAATATAATTTTATTTTAAATGATGATAGAGAAATGTTATTGAAAAAAATTAGCCATAAAGTATATTTCCCACTTCTCAAAACCATAAAATTAGAAGAAAATTAGTAAAAAATGATTAATTGCACTCGCTAAATTAAAATGAGCAAAGATTATTATGACGTGTTCCTGGTTGGAGATAAAAAGTTTATAAAATTTGCCTATCCTGTTGATCATTGAATTGATCTGCTCTAAAGTTAATAAACTATAGGGATTAAGATTGAGTACACGTTGGTCTTATATCATTGCTAGCAACATTGGGTCGTGTATCTAAAGTCTGGTGTGAAATAATAGCATACCTACTACAACCTTAGGAAGACTGTTATGCGCAATTCTCTGAAACAGTTAAAAGAGCAATATAGTCTATCAATGTCACATTTAAAGCCTGCTCCATGGCTTGAGGAACCTTCTTCATGGCAAGCCCAACTTCTGCCATTCACACTTCAGTTCAGGAATTGAACTGAAATGCATGTCACATGCTTACATCAATATCAGTGATGCATTAATGCCGCGCTATTCGAAAAGAATGAAATTCAGGACAATCAATGTTACAACATTAAACAAATTTCATTGCCAACTTAACAGAAACCTTGCAGCGACATCGCTTTAAGCCAAAAAATTTAACACAAATACTCATAATAGGGGCGTACATTCTATTGTGACCCTGCCTAGACAAGTGCAGAATAAGGCCACAACCTAGAGTCTTGTGCATTAACTTATTTTTCGAATTCAGCTATGCAATTTCGTTATTGAAGTAACAAATCCTAAGGATCTCAAAATAACATGTAGGCTAAGAAGTGAATGATGGAGGGCATGAAAGATGCACCTACAGAAACATTTTCTTCGATCATAGGCAAAGAGATTGACTCTATCCATTTGGTCTCTTTGTATTGGATGTTATTAGCTCTCATTTCGGTGTTGTTGCAAGACTTCCTATCATTTTCTACAAGCAGCAGCTCCAATGCCATTGACAACTGCTAGAGAAGAGATGCAAATTGGGTGCATAATCGAATGAAGTTGGCAGATTGTGCTGTGGGCTTTGGAAGCGCCGCCAATGGAGGAAAGAGGTTGGGAATTTCCCACAATTACCTTAGGGGTTAGAGTCCCCATGAGCTTGAGAGGTAAATCCAGGTAGCCGACTGAACTCTAAGGCTAGGCATTTCCCACAATCACCTCGGGGGTTAGATTCCCCATGAGATTGAGTGTTAAAGCAATGCAACGAAAACCTAATGAGTCTGTTGATAGTTCAGTTCAACCGAAACTTAACCAATTGCCCAACAGTTCATTTCAGTGGGTGGGATGCAACCGTCGAACCAGAAAAGTAAATGAGTGAGTTAGTTCAGGTGAGTAAATTAAGGAAACCAATCAGCTGACAGTTCATTTCAGCAGGTGGGATGCAACTGTTGAACCAGAAAAATAAATGAATAAATGAGTGAGTTAATTGAGTGACTAAATTAAGGAGTTAGTTGAAAGTTTATTAGACTGATCACTGGATAAAAACATTTCAATCGTCTAACACTTGATCTAAAGGCTCATATTAAAGACAACTAAGACTAGAGGGAAGTTCATTTCAGAGAGAACGCTTTACAACGTAAAAATGGAATTAAGACCACTACTAAGTGCTATGGACAAGGTAATATTGCATTGGTATTTAACAATTTTTTAAACACGCTTCTCCCTCGAGTGTGAAAATCTTTTAATTTTATATGGTTGAATATGGTTAAATAATGATTTTATTTAGAAATTTAATTCATTAATACTCTTCACTTTGGGAAGGTAGTCGCTCTACATCTCTGAAAGATTTTATCATATTTAAATAACAAGGATGAATTTAAAATTTGAATTTATAAAAGAGTTTTATTGGATTTAAATGATTTATAGAATGAAAGGGATTTAATTTTTTTTATTTATTAAATTAGAAAAAACAAATCATATTTAAATAATAATTATAAATTAGATAATTTTTAATCAAATTTATATATTACAAAATATTTAGATCTCAACAAGGGTTTTTCAAACAGTTCAAATGTTGACGCTTCGGGTTTTGTTGCTTTATTGATGGTGGCCAACCGTCTGGTTATGGGACTTAACCGCACACCCTTCTGCACACAGAAATATCTCTCTCGCTCTTTGGCCTCCATCCTCCATTCACACTTTGCCGACCCATTTACGGTGTTTTGCTTTATTTACCTGTCTATCCCAACATCTATCAACTATGGGATTTCCCAGGGCAATTATTGTTTGTTGTCGGTTACCATGGATGGGAATATCGTTGATTATTATAAGGACCTTTTTGCATCGGACCCAGACTGGTTAGTCTTCCCTCCGCATTTCCCAGCCTCTTCCACGAGCCTTTCACTGGTCATTCCTACAACCCTAGTGATGCAGAAGCATCCAGCTCAGAGTAAACAAGAAGGAAGGTGTTTGTCTTACAGATTACAGGTTGATGGTTGACAGGTCATTGTACCTAAACTGTTTGTTTTTATTTCTGAATTGCATCAGTTTCAATTTTGTTTCATTTTTTTTCATTGAGGGGTTTTGTTTTATTTCATTACAGGAAAAAAAACAAAACTCTTTTTTCTTTTTTAATTAATCTTAGAATTTAGATGCATGAAAATTGACAGTTTCTGGAATAACTGTATGTAACTATTAACAGTTTTCTAAAAACTGTTTAACAAGTCATATAAAAGAAAATTGGAAAATCATTGTAAGGGTTGATTCCCACCATAACAGAAGAGGAACAAAGAATTAAAGAAGTATTATTCTACAACAATCCGATTTCCATGTGCAACTAATTATTTTCCTATTTCTAATTGAATTCATTGAGTGTAATCCCCAACAAAACACTGATTACATTTCAAAGTGTAAGAGAAAACATTCGTATGTTGAATGAATGCTGTGATAGACCGTAAGGTCGAGCAAAGACAACAAGTTCAAGCGACACTAACCCGATAGTATTAGGGACAGTGACTTAAAACCAAACGAAAGCAAAAGCCACAGAATAGAGGGTTTCAAACCATTAAGTATAGAGCCTAGAGACACAAAGACTATACACATAACCAGGTAACAAGCTCACTATCTTATAAGCAGGACTATTGTATTTTTTTCATAATAGTAAAAATAAAATTCATTATAAGTCTACAGTCGCATAATAAACAAGCCAAGAAACCAACTAAGATACACTGAGATTCGAATACAACGCGAGCAAAGAGTTCAATTCAGAACCTGAATATATTATCGAGAAAAAAATAACCAGACAACAATACAGTGAAGGCCGAGTACCCGAGGACAAACCCCAAAAACATACTTGGGTTACAAACCCTAAAATTTAACTATAGAGGTGGACTTTCAGCCTAGAACTACAACAACTGGAATCTATAGCTAGACAACCAAACTACCAACAATTGCAATATAACAAAACAATAGTTGACAAACAGTGAGACCGTGGAGAGACCCTACGCGGTATATTGGAGTGCCAGAGGAGCCGAAACCGGTGTCCAATGAATTGCCTCCACCTGCAGACACCAACAATAACAAGATTAGGAAACAAGTTGAAGCCCACGCAGAGAAGAAACGAGAAGAGGGTTACTGTAAAGAAGTTTTGCTTACTAGGAAGGAAGGGTTTGAAAACGCTGGTGATGAAACCACAATAGGTAGTAGAATTGTAAGTGACCCTAACCACAAGGGGCCGCAACTGTTAGCAACCGAAGGAGAAGTGGAAAAACACTGAAGAATAGAAGGAGAACATACCTGAACAACCGACGAACTGAGGCCGAGAGTAGGGTCACCTCATGGCCGCTACCTGAGCACTTAAACAAACAACAAAACCAGGTGAACAATAAAGCCAACAAACCACAATCATATCCAGGAATGCTTGAGTCTTAACAGCTATAAGAGAAAAGTAAAACCACAGAGTTATAGTGACTACCACCTACAGTCACAGAGCGTTGGAAAATGACCAAAGAGTTATCAAACAACCAGTAAACAAACAAAGAACCCATAGAAGAGTGTAATAGAGCATCCAAAACTTACCATTGAACAAGTTACAGTTCTAAGGACTAGCATTGAACCAGGACGATGAGTTCATAACCCTCGGGAGAAATCAACCAGCAAATAGTCGCACAGAGCCACCTCCTCACCAAACGAAAAATGATTGAGCCAAGTAGGGTTTAGGATTACACATTGAGCGAGAGAACGAAAAACGAGGAAGGGCAGGTGTCCTATTCTAGCAAGCCAGAAGTATACGGTCACATGCAGACCCATATCCCCAAGTACCATCGAAACAAATAAACAATTAGAGCATTAATAATTGTAATCAATCAACCTTAATATCTTGTCCAAGTCAGCGAAAGGGCTGGGCCACCCCCTAGTCAGTGCTCCCGGGGTTTACTCACTACTGGACTACTCGATCTTTCCGATTTTGGCTCTGCAACCTCACTTATCTACTTGTCCATCCACTTCTTCGTTGTCATTCCCCAGTATACCTACGACGATCCCCCCCCATCCCCCATCACTGATTTATCCTCATTTTATCTGGTTTCTCTGTAGTTTACTTCTTCCTACCTTAAACGTCCTTCTCCGCCGCTCCCACTGCATCCTCCTTCATATTATCTCTCGAGGACTTCTCACACCCTCCACCCTTAGGTGTTGTCTGTCTTTCTGCCCCATTTGTTCGAACCCTTTGTTCCACTCCATCTTCTTAGATACCCGACCTTCCCACCTCCAGTTGCTTTGCAAATTCACCCCCTCCCAACCCAGGTTTGTCTAGGGCTCCCCATTTGGCCACTGACTTGTCTCCTTCCCCCATCCATCCTAGCTAACCCCCTCTTGGCTGACTGGGTTGTCCACCCAAGAGATACAAAGGGGTAAAGGGTGGTATGAAGAAGATCTGCCTCACCTTTGGTGACAACATTCATATGGGGGATGTGATGGAGACCTATGATTGTGTCTTGGTGGGTTAGGTCAGAGGTAGGGCATACTCAACTGCATGACTAAGACAATGGGCCTTGGAGATTTGGGGGTAGGTCCTCATTGGATTACCATCGATTGTTACACTTTCTCGAGGATGGTTTTCTCTCTAATTCCATCAACCTGATTTGTCCCATGGGTACTATAAAAGCATTGGAACATCGAGATGGCACTAGTACCGCTCAAATGATGGAGTTGTCTTTTCAATCTGGAGAGAGAACACCTTGGAGTTGGGCCTATTTGGGTTAGCTTGCCTGGATTACCCCTACACTTCTGGTCAGAAGACGTTTTAAAAAGAATTGGGAATGCCCTTGGACAGTACATGGATTATGATAAATCATATATGCTATTTGGAAATATGTTTATGACATGCATACTGGTTCATCTTGACACCAGGGAAAGTCTAGGGAAAAATATGCAGTTGCATTGGTGGGACACTTGCAGGGTACATATATTGAACTATGAGGAGGTGCTTTATCATTGTTGGAGGTGTCATAAGATTGGAAACCTATACAAATAGTACCCTCTCCTCGCATCCAGCACTGCATCGGTTTCCCGATCTGATCATGTTGCAGGTAATTTTGCTGCAGATTATCATGGTAAGGCACCTGCTCGGCACAAGGTGGTTTCAGAGCTTGACTCCCTGGCAGTTCGTGATGCTCGCATGGAACATGTTTGCCCCCATCCCCACATATCACCAAATCTCATGTGGCTACGGTGGTGGCTACCTCTATTATGGGCACTTCCTCTGTACCTCCATCTCTCCCTTATTTATCATTTGTTTGTATTCCTTGTTCTCTGAATGGTGATGTTCTATTTGTTATTTGTACCCCTTCTGTATTTTGTACTTTAGCCTCTTCTGCTCCCACTTTTCCCCCACCCCATCTACCATTACTGGTTTATTGGAGCCTCTCTCCCCTATGGAGCCATCCTCTAATTCTAGTAGGGGTCACAGTTACAACCTTCAGTCTCTGACCTGATTTTTTCCGGGAAATGGCGGTGGCATTTGCATAACTCCCTCGGCCCTGCAATCCAAAATCTCTTGGGGCAGGCACTTTTTCATGTCCAAATCCATATTCCAGGCTGGACTAGATGTGGCACAAGGCCAACAAAAACCCATAGACAAGGTCCTTAGAGCATTGAACTCCCTTTCCACTGGTCTCACATGAAGTGGACCTCCTTCAATTGTCAAGGTTTGGCTAGCCCAACAAAGAAACTAGCTTTCCGATAGATGTTGGAATCAGAACTGGTGGAAATTATTTTTCTATAAGAGACTCTTGTAGCAGGCACTCAAATTATCCCAATCCTTGAGGCCTTATCCCCTAGCTAGCACTTTCTTGCACTGGATGCCCATGGGCGGTTTGGTGGATTGATATTGGGCCTCAACCCCAGGTCCATTAGATTATTGAATTCCTTGGGTGGGGAAGGATTCATTGGCATTGATATTTAGTCAGCAGATGTTGGAAGGGAGATGAGGCTAATAAATATATATGGGCCTTGTATCAATAGGGTGACATTTTGGCAGAAGCTACTAAATCATGACTATATGAAAGCTGAGAAAATCATAATAGGGGGGGGACCTTAATTTCTCTATTGGACATGCAGAATATTGGGGAACGAATGCACAATGTGGAACATTATCAAATGAAATATGATCTCTACTAGAGGATCACCATCTCATTGATATCCCCATGACTTGACTTCGACCCACTTAGTGAAATCGAAGGATTGGTGAAGCTACAATTTGCAGGAGATTAGATCATTTTCTAGTTCAGGAATCCTTATTAGAACAATTACCCTTATATCGTCAATGGGTGGGATTTAGGGGATTGTTAGATCACATGCCCATCTATCTTGAGATTGAAGGTGGAGATCGTAAACCCAAGGCACCCTAAAAATTTAATTCTACTTGGCTCAAAGATGATAGTTATATCTAGATGGTCACAAAGCATTGGAAGGCCCATACTCCTCCTCTGGGACAATCAGCCTCTACTGATTTTGCATATAAAATGCTAACCCTGAAACATAAGTCTATTGATTGGGTAAAGGACAAGAGGATCAAGGACGAGCAGATCTTGAGGGACAAAGAACTAGAGTTCAAACACTTGTGGGATGAGAAAAGCTAAGGGTTTGATACCCCCGAGGAAAAATAAATACTCGTCAAATTAGAGCTGGAGCAGAATAGGATCTTGAAAGTCCGAGAGGAAACTTGGAGACTTCGTAGCAGGGCTATCTAGTTAATGGAGGGTGATGAAAATACTAATTTTTACCAACATGTTTCTAATGGGCAATGGGCTATCAACACCATTTGGCACCTGGTAGATGACAATGAAACAAAAGCTAAGACTTTCCATCATTTGACTAACCTTGGTATCTCCCATTTTGGTAGATTATTCTGAGCCCCTCGGAAGACCAACCTTGTTGGGATCATCAGGGTTGCATGACACTTGGCCAGATCTGTGGAACAATATACAAGAGATGGATTACTCGCACTCGTAACCATGGGGGAATTAGAGGTCACTATTAAGTGGTTCAAGAGGGACAAGAGCCCAAGACCAAATGGATGGTCAATTGAATTTTATATAGCATTTTTTGACATAGTTGGGCATGAGCTTCTCCAGATCATTAAACAGTGCTGCACAAGTGGGTGAATGTATGAAAAATTTAACTCTACCTTTATTGCCCTTATTCCCAAGAATGATGATCCTCAAACCTTTGATGATTACATGCCTATCTCACTCTGCAATTATATCTACAAGATTATTGCTAATCGCCTCAAGCCAATATTATATCATCACTTATATTCGAAGCAATTTTCATTCCTTGATCATTGCCACATTCATGAAGCTATGGGAATGACACAAGATGCCCTCCACTCCATTAAATCAAAGAAACTCAAAGGGATGATCCTCAAGATTTATTTGGCTAAAGCCTTTGACTGGACTAGCTGGCTCTATATTCAAATGCTATTGACACATCTAGGCTTTCCACTTTCATTTATTCAATGGATTATGTGTTGCATATCCAATTTTTCTTATAGTGTGCTGATCAATGGGTCGACATCCTCTTTCTTCCACGTTGAAAGGGGCCTTATGTTACGTGTGGAGCTTGATTATCTTCTTTATTCAGAGGTATCACCACATTGGACCCCAGTTCGTAATGTGGTGGAAATGCCACCCATAATATTTGCACTGCAAGGGGGGTGCACGGGCGGCAACAACGATCTTTAGGAGTCCCTCTTGATGGGGGACCAGGGGAAGCACCCCCGAAGCTAAAAATAGATGTAAAATTGACTTGTAAAATGTTGTAATTTCGTAGTCAATCTGGGCCATTCATTAGGTAGATATATGATGATAAAAGTTATGTCTAATTTAGGGTTTTTTGCCCTAGAAGGAAACCCCTCGCTATATATGAGGGAATTGTATTGCGTCTATGTAGATTTGTATTCTGAGTGAGAAAGAGAGGGGAGATTGTGTGAGAGCAAAGACGGTATTACAATAGATATGCTGTAGGTTGTATCTCTTCAGTTTGTTGGATAATATAAAAGGAAGAACTGGTTGTTTCCCATGGACATAGCCCAAATTGGGTGAACCACGTATCTATGTCTCTCTTGTTTTATGTGTTTTCTGTGTTTATATTTCTGCAATATATTTTATGTGTTCCATTTCTCTGTAATATATAATTTTCTAACAACTGGTATTAGAGCCGAAGGTATATTTTGGCTAATAAAATCGCAGGAGAGAAGGGTTCCTGGTTCGAGTGGGAGAAATGGCAGAAGATGGTAGGTTTAGGGTCAAAAAAATTAATGGCCAAAACTACCAGCTATGGAAGATGTAGATGGAAGATTATTTGTACCAGAAATATCTGTACCAACCATTGAGTGGAAAGGCAAAGAAGTTGAAAAGTATGACATACAAAGAATGGGATATTCTTGACAGAAAGGCACTTGGAATAATACGGTTGTGCCTAGCAGTGTCAATAGCCTTTAATATTTCAAAGGAAACGACAATAGAGGGTTTAATGTCAGCATTGGCGAAACCATATGAAGAAACCTCAACCTCAAATAAGGTACTTATTATGAAGCACTTATTTAATATAAAAATGTTAGAACGTGGATTTGTTGTTGATCATTTAAATGAATTTAATATAGTTACCAGTCAGTTAAGTTCTGTAGGGGTAACTTTTGATGATGAAGTTAGGGATCTGTTATTTTTGTGCTCATTTCTAGAAAGTTGGAATGGTTTAGTTATGGCCATTAGTAAATCTGTCACTGGATCTAGTACTTTAAAGTTTGATGATGTTGTCGATGTAATCCTTAACTTGGAAATGTGACGGAAAAGCTTCGGTGAGACATCAGGTAATGCTTTTCCTGCGGAGACTAGGGGAAGAAATATGGAAAGAGGAAAGAGCATAGGACATTGTAGTAAGTTAAGGAAAGGTAGGTCCAATTGCAAATCAGGGATAATGTGCTAGAAATGCGGGAAGAAAGGACACTTGAAGAAAGAATCCAAGTCTCGGAAGGGAAAAGAAGGAGACATGCAGCAAGAAAACAATCGTGAAGCAAATGTGACAAGTGATGTGTTGCAATATGATTTGATTATTTCATTAGAAAATATTATTGATGTCTGGGTGGTAGACTCAAGGGCCTCATTCCATGCCACACCTGATAGGAAACATTTTCATGATTAAGTTCAAGGAGATTTTGGACAAGTTCAATTGGGTGATGATAAGCCCTTTAAAATCATTGGAATGGGTACAATTTTTATAAAACAACAGAATGGAAATCAATGGCCATTGAAGGAGGTAAGGCATGTTCTAGATATAAAGAAAATTTTAATTTGAACAGGGCAGTTGGGAGGTGAAGGCTGTGTAACTACTTTTATAGATAAGACCTGGAAGGTCACTAAAGGAGCCCCGGTAATAGCAAAAGGTGGAAAAGTTGGCACATTGTATTTATGCAATGGTATTTCTAATTTTGTTAATGATTTAACCTCTACAGGAGCAGATACGACATTGTGGCATCATAGGCTTGGGCACATGAATGAGAAAGGGATTCAGATTCTTCACTCAAGAAATTTTCTACCAGGTTTGAAGCATGTTGATTTAAAATTCTGTGAGAATTGTGTTTATGGAAAATAGAAGAGAGTTAGATTCCTTAGAGTTTGGAAAGAAAAGAAGAGCGAAAAATTAGAGCTTGTGCATACAGATGTATGCGGACCTGCTCAGGTATCATCTCTTGGTGGTTCTCGTTATTATGCTACTTTTATTGATGATGAAACTAGAAAGACTTGGATTTATTGTATTTGAAATAAATCTAATGTATTTGATCTTTCAAGAAATGGAAAGCTTTGGTTGAAAATGAGATAGGAAAAAGGTTGAAGTGTCTCAAATCAGACAATGGAGGTAAATATTGCAGCAAAGAATTTGTTAGGTATTATTAAGAGAATGGAATTCGCAGAGAGGATACAGTTCTAGGAATACCACAAGAAAATGGTGTGTCAGAAAGGATGAACAAGACAATCATGGAGCGTGCAAGGTGCATGAGATTGCATGCAAGATTGCCTTTACAATTTTGGGCAGATACTATAGATACTTTTGTTTATCTAATAAACAGAGGGCCTTCAAGTTCCTTGGATGGTGGTATTCCAAAGGAGGCATAGACAGGTAAAAAGATAAACTACTCATTTTTAAAGACTTTTGGTTGTGAAGCCTTTGTCCACATTAATAAAGAAAATAGAACAAAGCTTGAGGAAAAATCAAAGAAATGTACCTTTATTCGATATCGTGTTAATGATTTTGGTTATCGCTTTTATGATTATGAAAAACACAAAGTCATTAGGAGAAGAGATGTCATATTCAATGGAAAGGTTTTGTATAACAATCAACTGCAGGAAAAGAAACAAAAAATGAAAACAAAGGATACACAGTCCTTGATGAGATCACAGAAAAAGTGAAGGTGCTTGAAACTCATAATGATCAATAGCTAGAACAACAACAACAACCACACCAGCAACACGTACCTCAAACGCCTGAAAGTAGTGTTAGAATATCTACCAAGATAAGTGGATCCCTTGATTAACACTCTCCTTCATTATATTATGTATTATTGACTGATTCTAGTGAACGAGAATGTTATGAACAAGTAGTACAGGTAGAAACTAGGAAGAAGTGGGAGCAAGCCATGAAAGAAGAGATGTACTCCTTAGCTCATAACTAGACTTGGGACTTAGTCAGGTCGCCTGCACGTAAAACAACATTGCAGAATAAATGGGTTTATAGGTTGAAGGAAGAAGATGGAGGTAGAAAAAGGTATAAAGCTAGACTTATGGTGAAGGGGTTTGCACAGAAAAAAGGTATAGATTTTGATGAGATATTTTCTTCTGTTGTTAAAATGTTTTCAAGCAGAACTATATTAAGTCTAGTAGCAGCAGAAGGTTTGCATTTTGAGCAGTTAGATGTAAAGACAACCTTTCTCCATGGGGGTTTGGAGGAAGAGATATATATGCAACAACCAAAAGGATATGAGGTAAAAGGGAAGGAGAAACTAGTGTGCAGGTTGAAGAAGAACTTGTATCGCTTAAAATAGGCTCCAAGGCAATGGTATTTAAAATATGACAGGTTTATGTCTGAACAAGGTTATACTAGATGTCACACTGATCATTGTGTTTACCTCAAAAGACAAAATGATGGAAGCTATATTATATTGTTATTGTATGTAGATGACATGTTTGTTGTAGGTTCTAACATGCAGGAAATAAATGTGCTCAAAAGAAAATTGGTGAACCCATTTGCAATGAAGGATCTAGGTGCTGCAAAACAAATCCTTGGTATGATAATAACTAGAGACTGGAAAAATCGTAAATTAACATTGTCTCATAGTGAGTACATACAAAAGGTGTTGAAAAGGTTTAATATGGAGAATGCAAAACTAGTTAGTATACCTTTGGCTAGCCATTTCAAACTAAGTAAGGAATTGCGTCCCAAGACTCAGGAAGAAATGGATTATATGTCTAAAGTTCCATATGCATCAGCAGTTGGAAGCTTAATGTATGTAATGGTCTGCACAAGGCCTGATATTGCACATGCAGTGGGAGTTGTAAGTAAGTACATGAAAATCTAGGAAAAGAACATTGGATGGTAGTGAAGTGGATTCTTAGGTATTTGAGAGGTACCACAAATCAAGTATTATGCTTTGGTGGTTCAAACTTTTCTCTAGAGGTATATGTTGATGCATATATGGCAGGTGATATAGATAACAGGAGGAGCACCACATAGTATGTGTTTACTGTAGGTGGAACAACTATCAATTGGGTCTCAAAACTGCAAAGTATTGTTGCACTCTCAACAACAAAAGTAGAGTATGTTGGTGCTAGTAGCTAGTAAAGAAATGATTTGGTTACAAAGGTTTCTAGATGAATTGGGTAAGAAGTAGGAGTTGGGCAAGTTATAAAGTGATAGCTAGAGTGCCATACATCTTGCAAAGAACTCTGCATTTCATTCTAAGACAAAACATATATAGCTCAAGTATCATTTCATACGGTCAGTGTTGGAAGATGGACAGTTGAAGTTGGAAAAGATACACACTAGCCAGAATCCTGCAGATATGTTTATAAAAGTTGTAACCAAGGAGAAACTGAGATTTTTTTCAATTTCAATTGGTCTTCAAGTATGATGATGAATATGAGAAACAACTAGGTCCAAAGTGGAGTCATTGTCTAGCAAATGAAGTAGCAACGAAGTTGCTATAATCAGTCTCCAAGTGGGAGATTGTTGGGTGTGGAGCCTAATTATCCTATCTATTCAAAGGTATCACTGCATTGGACCCTAGTTCATAATGGGATGGCAACACCACCCGTAATATTTGCACTACAAGGGGGGTTCAGGGAGGCTGGAGCGATCTTTAACAGCCCCGCTCTGGCGGGGGATTGGGGGCAGCACCCTCGAAGCTAAAAATAGATGTAAAATTGCCTTGTAAAATGTTGCAATTTCATAGTCAATCTGGGCCATTCATTAGGTGGAGATATGATAGTAGAAGTTATGTTTAATTTAGGGTTTTTTCCCGAGAAGGCAACCCCTCGCTCTATATGAGGGAATTGTATTGCATCTATGTAGATCTGTATTTTGAGTGAGAAAGAGAGAGGATATTGTGTGAGAGTGAAGAGGGTATTACAACAGATCTGTTGTAGGTTTTTTCCCTTTAGTTTGTTGGACAATATAAATGGAAGGACTGACTGCTTCCCATGGACGTAGCCCAAATTGGGTGAACCATGTATATCTCTGTCTCTCTTGTTTTATCTGTTTTCTGTGCTTTTATTTCTGCAATATATTTTATGTGTTCCATTGCTATGTAATATATAATTTTCTAACACCTTAGACAAGGATGCCCCCCTCTCTCCTATCCTCTTTCTATTGATCATGGAATTTCTAAGAAGACTCATTACTGCGGATCAATGACGCGACAGATAGGGTGGTATCAAGATTATCCACAATTGCACTCTCACTCACCTGCTATTTGTGGATGATATTCTCATATTTTTGAATTGTACATTGGGGGACTGCTTATGATTATTCTTCTTCGCTACTGGAATGTAGTGAAAAACATCATAAATCTACTCTTACAGTTATGGGTTGTACTCCTCATGAGATTGGTATGGCTCTGCAACTTTTCCCCTTCACCAATTTACAATTTGAGGAGGGCCTTAAATATCTGGGCTTCCGGTTAAAACCCACAAATTAACGGATTTCAGACTAGGTTTGGCTGGTGGCAAAAATTGAAAGAAGACTAAATATATGGCATCACAGATGGTTGTCCATGGCGGGAGACTCGTAAAATCAGTCCTGGAGGCCACCCCTGTATATTGGATGTCTCTGGCTTGGATTCCGAAGGGAATCGTTTGTAGGATTCAACAACTATGTTGTACATTCCTCTGGAGGGGCAAATAAGAAGGGCACTTGTTTTCCTAGACTAGCTCAGAAAATATAGCACTTCCAAAAAAATGGGGGGGATGGGGACTGAAAAGACTCGAAACATTTGCATGCGCTCTGGCAGCAAAGATGGGATGGAATGTGTTCTCTTCGAGAAACCTTTGGTTTGATGTTATTTATCAAAAATACATCTCTCCCTTCCATCTTCTTGACTGGCTCAGACTCCCTACTTGGGATAGGACTAATATATCAACTGTTTGGAGGGAGATTCTCAATACAATGGCTTTTGTTAGGGATGGACTGACCTGGAAGATTAGCAATGATATCTCAGTTTGTATTGGAATGGACCCATGGATCGGATGTGGAAATGTTCATCTATTGCCACAAGAGGTGATACATCACCTCTCGTATGCTAACTACACTAGTTTGGCACATATTATAGATCACAAGCATACCAATTTACTCAGTCAGGCATGGAAAAATACTGTCACTCTAGGCATCGCCCCACATTGGAGGGATAATTGGAATTCCTATAATAATGCAATGAAGGAATCACATGTTCGGGTATCTAATGGCAATGATGAACTAAATTGGTCTTTCTCACCAAATCGAAAATAGTCCCCAAAATTTGGATACCTCCATATCTTTGTAGATCACAGACCTTTCACTATGTTTTGGCGGTGGGCGTTACTATGGAAGCTAAAGGCTGCTCCTAGGGCAAAACTCTTTATGTGGTGTATCTTATGGAACAAGGTCCCAATAACATACAACCTACAAAAACACACCTTCCATGGACCATTTTGGTGCATACTGTGAAAATAGGAAATGGAAACCATTGATCACCTATTCGTACACTACCCTAACACCACCTCCATCTGGTCATAGGTTACTGCTCAGCTATTGATACAGAACTTTTGGCAGGGTTCGAAGATTCAGGTGACATGGCACCATTGGTTGAAAAATGCACATACACACAAGAGTCAAAACCTTCCTGTAATGATCTATTAGTGAATCTGGCTACAAACGAATAAGATTATATTCACATACATTTATCCTTGATGGGCACATGCCATTGCTCACGTCATCTCAACATACCACAACTTACTGGAGGAAGACCGCGATCCACCTGCTCGGAACACTGTTGAATTCATAGACTATGATAGCCGATGGACTTATTTTGATGGCTCAGTGCAACAACATGGTTGTGGAGGAGGCATATTCCTCCACATCACACACTCCCATTTCTACAAGATTTAGATGGGATTGGGCGGAGGGAAAAATAATTTTTCAAAACTTATTTCCCTTTGTCATTTATTACATTTTTCTCTTGTTAAAGGATGTAGGCAATTGCAGATACTTGGTGATTCATAGATCATTATTAAATGGTTTAATCTACAATATGTTTGTCACACACACACACACTCCATCATATATTGGTGATGCATTGATATTGCGAACACACTTTGACACTATATCTTGTCATCACTTATATAGGGAGCGTAAGAAAGTTTTCGACCTGCTTTCAAAAAAATCCTTGCACCATCCAAGGGGGTTTGGTTGATCAGAGAACAACGGGACCTAGAAACTTACAGTTACTACCACAATCCATTCATGGATGAGCTGTATTGACAAGGCTTTGGGCACTGATTTTTCAGCATTTTTGGTACAATTTTGATTTAATTATTTGAAATTATAGCATATATTATGTTTATATGTTACAAAACGTTTTCATATGTAATTATTCACAACATTCTCCCTTAGATGGGATTGACACATTCTTGAGACAGACAAAGTACAGATAGTGACTTAGACAGTTGATATAACATATGCTATCAACACCTTCAGCATGTAGTTTTCTAACTTAATGAAAATTATGATTTTCAATGGCATTACAATATATATATATATATATATATATATTATATATATATATATATATATATATATCATATATATACATACATATATATATACATATATATATATACATATATATACACACATATATATATACATATATATATATATCATACATATATATATATATATATATATATATATATATATATATAATATATATATATATATATAATATATTATACATATATATATATATATACATATATATATATATATATATATATATATATATATATTATATATATATATATATATGTATATATATATACACACAATAAAATATTATTTGTATTTTCATAAAAAGGATTATCTCAAGTTTTTGTCACAAATTGTTCACATGTCAAAATATATTATTAGAAAAACTTTAATATAAAGTTGTATTATTACATTTAGATTCAAGTATCTTCATTTAGGAAGGAATTTAGATCAACATATCTTTATTTATGAAGAAATTAGAAGATGAATTTGGCAAGGTTATGTTTCTTGGTTTTTCTAACCGTGGCTTGCATTTGGAAGTGAAACACCCACATAAAACACATAGCTCACAATTAAAAACATGGTATTTGCTTGACTACAAGTTTTCTAGAATAGTTAGATTGTGAGTGTATACTTTAAGTTGTTCATTTGGTTTTGTTGTTTATTTATATGTTTGTAGTATTATTAGAGTAAGTATGTTATAATTTTATTCTATATTATTTTAATATACACTAGTTTTGTTGTATATTATATATATATATATATTTATATATATATATATATATATATATATATATATATATATATAATTTTAGCTGCTTTGAGTTCTTGTTGTTAAAACACTTTTGCTATTAAGAAGTCACAAATTCAATTCAAGGCTCTATGTTTGAGCTAACAGAAAATTATATACTTAACGGTTACCAATCTCTAGAATATATATATATATATATATATATATATATATATAGAATAGAGAGAGAGAGAGAGAGAGAGAGAGAGAGGAAATAATAACATAATCCTAGAACATGATGTTAAGACATCCACAATATCCATTTGTTATAAGTTTAGCCTTTTAATTTTTAAAATGTTCAAATACTATGCATTCAATCTTGTCAATATTAGTGTATATCCATGATCCAAACCAATGTTAAAATATATGTTGTCAAATGTATAATTTATCTTTAAATCCTATAGTATATATTAAATTATATAAATAATAATATAAACCATATTAGATTATGTAAACAATAGTATAAACCATATTAATTAATCTACTTTTGAGTTATTATTGGTAACATTCAATAGTTTTACTTTGTCGGTATTTTATATGTTCTATAAGATATGTTAGTCATTTATGATATATACAAATGCAGTCAAGGATGCTTTCGAGGTTATGATGATTTTATTGTGAGTGTTTTGCGCAATTTCAAACCAAAATTTAGAATTCAATAAGTCATTTTTATGTTATGGTCATTTTTTTTTAATGATAAATATGTGAATTTTTTGAACATAAATGTGTTATTGAAAGGTAATTTTAATAATGAAACATTTATTGGTGAAGGGTTAATTTATTCTCAAAACGTGACTCTTGAAGGGGAAATTTTTAACCATTGTGTTTCTTGACGGGAAACATAAAGACCCAAAACGTAAAAACATAATTGTTTGACATGTAAAAAAAATCCAAATTCCAACCTTGGGGATGAGGGATGTGGGAGACCCAGTTTAGCTTCGGGTCAATCCGGATAGAACAACAACCTAGAAGCTAGTCCAGGCCCATGATAACATTATTAAACATTCAGAAAATCATGGGGACGCAGGGAAAGAACCTCACAGAGAAAAAGAAAAATTCATGAAAGTAATTGCAAAGAAGATAGTCAACAAATGAAAATCAAAGGAAGTTTAGCTCCATCTTTCTTTTAAATCGATAAACCACAGATGATATTGAAAATCAAATAGCCTAAACGAAAATTCCATATATTAAAAGAAAGCCTTGATTATGGGCAAACAAAATCTTACAACCATAAAATATCTCACAGATGTACACTCGAGACATACAAAGAGTAAAATATGAAAAAATAATAGATTAAATAATTTCTTTACACCAGTTAAGTAGGTAGCAAAGCCCCGAAAACACCATGTACCGCTAACAATAAAATCTATCACAAAAACTATTCACTCACCACGGCATAGCCAAATTGTAAAAGAGAACTAAAAATCTTCACAATATAACTTAATACAAGTAGGCCACCTCTAGGCTCCTCATGAATAGATAGTTTAAAAGACTTAAACAAAATTAGCCTAGAGGAATAGTCTCTAAAACCGACTTAGGATAAATTAATGCAAGGATGGTGCAAATGAGGTTACTTGAAAAAAGGGAAAATGCGCAAAGGTTAGCCGAGTGTCCCTTCCTTCAAAAGATCTGGACTTAGAGTAAGAAATTGGTGCAAGGGGTAACCCATATGTCGACATCCAACAAAGAGAAACACATGTAAATAAAATATAATTATAATTACAAGCATAACGTTGGTGAAAGGAAATCAAATAAGCCTAAAATATATTCGAATGAATGCATATTTGTGTGACAATTAATTGATATAGGGGAGTTTATAATAATTAATAGTCTTATAAGATAGTCCCTAGTTATTGTTGATAACTTCATAGGGGATTTAAGGTTGGTTGATACTCAATATGATCTTACCTAGATCTCTACATAAAGACTTGAAAATATGAAGCAATACATAATGAAATAATCACATATGAAAACTTACAAGAAGACAAAACTATATTTGGCAAATTCAGAATCCTTTCATTAGCTTTGCAAATTTCCAGCTTGGTTACAATTCTATTCTCAATGCTCATACAAGGGTTCAATCCTTAATAAATCGAAGGAGGAGTTATTTATACAAAAAGTTCTACTAGATATTTTCAAAACAAAATTACAAAAATAGTACAAAATTGTAGGAATTTGAAAATTGCTAAGTGCTAGCACTATCCTTTAAGAATCTGTTGATGATGTGGTCCCCAAAAATTGTTGCCCAACTATCCTTTAGTTTTTGATGAAATTTACTCAATAACTTCACACAAGTGATCCCATTGGTCTTCACTTGGTACGGCAAGATTTACCAATTTTCTGTAAACTTCATCAACCTTGGTGTGTTTCTCAAAAGTGGGCTTATTTACAAAAAGATGTTTAATTTCATGCTTAATAGTTAAATCAAAATCTAAAGCTTCTAATGCTTGTTTCCCTATAATATCCCCCTTTATACCTGCAAAGTTTCATTTATTAGTGGCTATGGTATAAAGCTTCTCGCAAGATTCTTCTAGATTGATCAACCTCTCATTTGGGGCCACTAATCCTGGCAGTCCTCTCAGATTCAGTAAATTAAATTCAAAATGAAACCTTTGGACTGAAGTCTTCAAGGTTTGACACTTGGTCTCTAATTGAGTCATCAAGTTCTTCTTCTACAACACCTTCTTGATTTCCAAGATGGTTTCTGTCCTATCCTGAATTTGAATATGCTCCAATTCAGTCCTGGTTTTTGAGTTAAGAACTTTGATCATGTCTTTAGCGTCACTTGGTTTATCTTTGAGTAGTTGTTTCACTTGATTAATGGCTACCTGACATCTATTTATGAGTTCCTCATGCTAAAAAATGATATGAACGGAAGGTCATACTTCAGTTATGGCTTGACGGATGTCTTCCCATATGCTTTCCTTGGATTGGGCCAAGGTCTGAGCCATTAATGATTGACTCTACAACTCTTCAATTATTCTGTTCAACCTATGTGTTTTCTACATTTCCTCAACATTCAAACTATCATTCTTTATTTTCTAAGCTTCCAAATTCTAAAATTTCTGATGAAGCCTTTCCTTCTCTTACTTCTGGTGAGTGAGCTGCTGTGAGAGTTTGTTCAAATCTTGTGCTGTCGATGAAGATTACCCTGTGGCTGATGCAGATTCCCCTATTGTTCTGGACACTGTAATAGGAATAGAATTTATGGGAGTTATACCTAACTAAGTAAATTTCTCTTTTTCCTTAAGCAATTTCTCAATCTGCCCCTCCACAGTTTTAATATATACATTCTGTTCAATTATCAGTTTGATACTTTCTTCCTTGTGTTGCTCATTCTCTACTATCTCCTTGGTCTGTGGTTCCTCTGTAGAACAAAATTTCAACTATTTTCTAAATAATGCAATGCCTGTGTTCTTCTTCCTGATAATACATTTAACAACTTTGACATCAGTAGGGTCATATCACATTTTAATTACTAAGTCCTCCAATGACTTAACCCTATTTTATTTAGCTAAAGATTATATTTTCTCAATCTGCAACTGTGACTTCACATTTGATGGAGAAATTTTAAGATTTGACAATGTCATAATAGTGCTAGTCATGGTTAAGAGCAACATCTCATTAGATTGTCTATGCATGTCCATTTGATCAGTTGGATGTATCTTATTTGCATCAAATGTAAATGAAATTTTCTTATAGTCAGAAGAACCTTTAGGAAAAGGGACTTGAGCCTATAGAAAGGTCATTGCATTCTTCCCTTCTCACTGTTGTTAACAACCTATGCTGTGATGTGGAAGTATGCTTCCAAAACTATACATAAACATTAGCTTTCAAAGCCTCATTCTTTTGCTTGATTTCAAGGAAGATAGTGAAAACATTTGACTCCTCTATTTCACTTGCTCTTGTTGATTGAGTAATTTCTAGAAAACTATGTGAAGTAGAAGAAGAAGAAGGAGTAGTAATTACAGGTTCTTCTATCCCTATAGAAACCCGTGAATCATCCAAATTGATGATGATATGCTCCTTCTGACCCTGAGTTGTAGTAGTAGTTGTAGTTCCCTTTGATTCAACCCTTGATTTCTTCCAGTAATGGATGAATTCCTTCTCTCCAATTGATGATGGTGATGATCCTTCCCTGGGCCTCTTGTCATGCTTAGTTTGAGAAGTAGGAGTCTGAAGAGTAGAAGGAGGTAAAACCTGTTCTTCTACTTCTTGAAGAATATTCTCTTCCCATTTTTCTTGATTTCTAAACTTCTCAATCTCTGGCCTAGGTGTATGATTATAAGGAATGGTTTTGAGTTCCACCCTTTAGTTTGAAATATTGCTAAATGGATCATATGACTAGGTAAATCTTGGTTGGAAACCCATCTGTTTCAAAATAGCATCTTCCTCTAAACCAACTAATCTGGTATTATAGATGAATGATCCAACCTATGCCTTTATCTTAAATTGTGATATATTCTTCCTTGAATTGAAATGGATCTCACCCATGTTCATCATCTGCCTAATATATTCTAGGGAAAAGATTCTCATTGGAACATATTTTGGAAACTTATATGGAGCTAACTCATAGCCATATACTTAGATCTCTTTGTAATTCTGGTAAACATACTCGTTTCCTATTTTGACTTGATCATTGAGGTGTAGGATCCTTTTAATTTCTGAGTTGATCTTGGGTTCACTCTGACTGTTGAGGAGTTGTGCAATTGGGTGAATGAAATAGTCTATGAAATCCAAAAACCTGAACTCATTTGAGTTCTTTCTAATCAATGAAGTCCAATGAATAACTTCTTGATTCTCTTGTTGGTCATCCTTCTTGTGAAAAATAATAGGCAACCTATCTCCCCATGGAAAAATAAAAATATGAAATAGAGTAGAGAAGTATTTAAATACTCCTTCAGTAGTGAGGTTCATCAATTTCTTATGCATAGCCTCAACAAAAAATTGACTATAGTTATACATGAAGGTAAGCTTCTTTTCTTTTGAAAAAATAGATAGATAGCCTAGGATAGCTTCATCTACCCATTCGTCTGATTGATAGCCTAACAAGCAAGAAATGTGGGAAATTATATGTTTAGCTCTTTCAGAGAACATAGATGCTGGGTAAGGAGGATTCTTCTTGGGGAACTCAACATCTCCAGGGAGAATGATCTCAAAGATTTGAACTCTCTGAGGGAAATTCGGCTTGTGATATAGGTCAATTACGGTTGTAGTGGGGAAAAAACTAAGGGAGTCACTATCAGGTATCATAAGCATCTTGTTTATGGTTTCTGTAGAAATAGTTATCAGAATGTCTCCATTCTAAGCTACAATTGTTCTCTGTAAGTGATTATATTTGGATTAGGACCAGAAAACTAGGTCAGGAAAGGAATAAGTCATGGGAAACATGTACAAGGGTAAATTGGACTCCCAAAGGTTTATTTCATCCTAAGAATGAAAGTAGGTTTGCTTTAGCCAGTTGTGTAATTCGAACATGTCGAATTCACATTCAATGTTTGCAACTTTGAAGTATTGATCGACTAATGGGATATGGTCCAAGTTCAAAGCATCAGAGGCATTTAGGGTTTTTAGAGTTGCAAAGGAGCTGACAAAGGGTTTATCCTTTTTCTTTGAAGCCATGGGTATAACAGAGCTGTAATGGTGCAGGGAAAAAAATTGTAGAGATAGCTTAAGAGGATACTTCCAGTTACAGGCTCGGGTAAAATAGAGAATTTGCAGAAAAGAACAATAAATAGAAACAATGGAATAGTAGTAGAAGAATGGCAGATGTAATGGGCAAGATGAATATTTATAAGGAATTTAGGATGAATGTTACATTACAGGTCATTGTTGATTGACTAATTAGAAAATTAATGCATTAACAAGAAGGAAGAGCAGCAACGAGAAGGGCATTAATGGCAACAAGTGGGAATGGTTAAGATATATCGGGCGAGGGATCATGGCATGGAGGGATTGGAGGAGGATGGCATGGGAGGAGTGACAGTTGGCACAGTATCGAAGGGGGTGGGGGGGGGTAGTGGTAAGTGTTTTAGAGCGAGGGGGTGTGAAGTGTCAGGGAGTGGCAATGTAGGTGAGGGCACTACATCAGGAAAAACTGTTTTTCACCCCCCCCCCCCCCCCCCCCTCTCTGTTATCTCATTTCGTAACGAGGGGGTGTGAAGAGCTTCCCCACCATTGATCTAGGCAGGAAAGTGGATACCATTAATCTTCTCCCGAAGCTTAACACTTGCTGACACAAGAATTGTTTTCTTTTATATCTTTGGTTTAAAAAAATTAGAAACATATTTATTTACAATAGTTAATCACCCTTTTTAGCAAGGTAATTAAACAATAATGAAAACTAATCTAACTAAGGGCACATTTAGACTAGATTCCCTTTTAAACTATTTTCCTAATATGAACCTAATCTATATGACTTTGGGCCAATTTTTAAGCATATTAGGCCTTTTATTTGTCCTAATCTAACCTAATTTCTTATTTTCAACCAAGATTAAATGGCTTGGTTGAATGTATTCATGAAGTGGCATTTAAACAAGCACACTTATACAAATATTTTGATTTTCTTTTGATGGGGTTCTATTTGATTTTTTTTCTTTATATTTTTTCAAATTTTCATTTTTTATTTATTTTTTCATACCCTCTTTTATAAAATAAGAACTAACTTATCAAGAATAAAGCATGTTACAACATCAGTTCCAACTTGAGATTGCTTCCTCCTAGGGGATATAGAGAACTTGCAAATCCATGTGCCTTCTCGTCGGGCTAATGAGGTCTTCTGTTGAAACAAATACACACTACAGTAGAATACAATGATGAATAAATGGAAACCTCTCAATACTTAATATAGTGCTTCTCGAATTTGTCAAATATGCATTTGTATGGCCAATGAATGGATTTGGGTCAAGCATTCCCACCATGAAAAGCAGTAATAATAGATCAGGCACTTAAAAGAATGAGCTGCCCACACAAAATCCATATTTGGGGGCATACAATCGTCAAGACACCTCTCTACCCTAAATTCCAGGCCATAAACGCAGAAGAATGCCTGATAGGCAAACAAAATGGCGATAATCTAGGGTTTTGGAGCAGGACAACTCGGGCAACAGATCGAGGTCATTCTTAGACAGATTCATACCCTAGGGAGGTGGATCTCACACAGTTCTTCATCAATACACCAGAAGGCAGGCATTATTGCTTGAGGTTTTGGAAGGGCAGCAGGATCCATGATCTAAGGTATAAAATACAGAACTTGCTTGGTATACCAGAACATGGGCAAAATCTGATCTACATGGGATGGAGTTTACAAGATAATTACACCCTTCAGGATTACAACATAACCACAAACTCGACCATCATCATCAATCTCCATCTGCGCGGTGGATGTTTTGGAACTAGCTCAAAGAACACAGGATCTTTCAAGGATGTAGTCAAAGGTAAAGGGAAAGTGTAGACTAAACCAGTAACAACGCCTGAGCTTCCCAGGTCCTACATTTTAGAACAAAAGACTGAGAACCCTGCTCTCACCATTGCAATGCCTGAGATAATGCTTTGTATACAGATCTTTACTCCCATTCAGTTATCTGTAGATTTAATGGATTTTGGCCCAGATTTGATGTTCTGCACCATTGGATACATGCTACATGGTTTCCAAATTTTGATACCAACACAATGGTGGCATCAAAGATGCCAGTTTGGGTTAGGTTGCACAACCTTCCATTACACTTCTGGCACCACAATGTTTTAATTTCCAGAGGGAACACTTTGGGAAAATTTCTAAAGACTGATGGAGACAGACTCACAAGGGGAAAATTTACATTTCCCAAAATTTGTGTTGAAGTAGATCCCAGTCAGGGACTACCAGAAAATATAACACTAAACTTCAATAATACACAGTGGATACAATCCTTGGATTATGAAAATACAACGTTCTGATGCTGCAAATGTCTACAAACATGCCACCTCCTTAGTGCTTGTCCACAGGCAAGCCACCTCTCCAAATGTAACAAGAAGCAACAGAGGAAGCCTAAAGGATGGTAACATACAGATCCATTGGATGAAGAAGAAGGCACAGGAGAGACTACAGATTTCAAAGCAAAAATGCATGAACAAAAAGTCCATAACATCACCCTAACGAAAGAGGAAGCCCCCAGTAACCCTTTGCAGCAATAAGCCTCCTAGCCAACAGGAAAGGAAATATCTGGAAACAAGAGAACTCATGGATCAGAAGGATTTGCGTCAGGCAAGGACTCTCCCATAACTATAACTGAAAATCAGCTATCCATTGTAACTGCTACCCCCGACACTGGAGGATGGTGAAAGGTGGAGAAAAAGAAAAGGAGAAAAGAATAACATTTTTGATTTTTGATTTTTTGGTTTCTATGAAAATAGGAACGAGCCATTTTCATATGCTCTTTAGCATCTACAAAATGTAATTTTGTCTTATGAATAAAATTATGACTTTTTCCACGGGAAAAAAAATAACAAATAGTCTTATAAACTAGTACATAGTTATTGCTAATAACTTCACAAGGGATTTAAGACTGACTAATACTCAGTATGATCTTACTTAGATCTCTACATAAAGACTTGAATATATGACGCAATACATAATGAAATAAGCACATATGAAAACTTACAAGAAGACAAAACTATAATAGGCAAATTCATAATCCTTTCATTAGCTTTGCAAATTTCCAGCTCAGTTACAATTTTGTTCTCAATGCTCATACAAGGGTTCAACCCTTAATAACTCGAATGAGGAGTTATTTATACAAAAAATTATACTAGATATTTTCAAAACAAAATTACAAAAATAGTACAAAATTGTAGGAATTTGAAAACTGCTAAGTGCTGGCACTATCCTTTAGGAAAATGTTGATGATGTGGTCCCCAAAAAGTGCTGCCCAACTATCCTTCAGTTGTTGAAGAAAGTTACTCAATAACTTCACACAAGTGATCACATTGGTATTCACTTGGTATGGCAAGATTTACCAATTTTCTGTAAACTTCATCAACCTTGATGTATTTCTCAAAAGTGGGCTTATTTACAAAAAGATGTTTAATTTCATGCTTGACAGTAAAATCAAAATCTAAAGCTTCTAATGCTTGTTTCCTTGTAACAAGCCTATTTATAAATGCAAAGTTTGATTTATTAGTGGCTATGGTATAAAGCTTCTCACAATATTATTCTAGATTGATCAACCTCTCTTTTGGGGCCATTAATCCTGACAATGCTTTCTAATTCAGTAAATTAAATTTAAAATGAAACCTATGGACTGAAGTCTTCAAGATTTGACACTTGGTCTCTAACTAAGTCATCAAATTCTTCTTCTGCAACACCTTCTTTATTTCCAAGATGGTTTTTGTTCTATTCTAAATTTGAATTTGCTCTAATTCGACCTTGTTTTATGAGTTAAGAACTTTGATCATGTCTGCAACCTCACTTGGTTTATCTTTGAGTAGTTGCTTCACTTGATGAATGGCTACCTGAAATCTATTTAGGAGTTCCTCCTACTCAAAAATGATATGAATGGAAGGCCATACTTTAGTTATGACCTGATTGATATCTGCCCATATTCTTTCCTTGGCTTGGGCCAAGGTCTGAGCCATCAATGACTAACTTTAAAACTCTTCAATTCTTTTGTTCAATCTACATGTTTTTTGCATTTCCTCAACATACAAACTATCATTCTTTATTTTCTAAGCTTCCAGATTCTGAAATTTCTCATGAAGCCTTTCATTCTCTTGCTTCTGGTGAGTGAGTTCTTGTGAGAGTTTGTTCAAATCCTATGATGTCGATGAAGATTCCCTTGTGGCTGATGTAGATTCCCTTGATGTTCTGGACACTGTAATAGGAATAGAAATGAAGGGAGCTATAACTAACTGAGTAAATTTCTCTTTTTCCTTAAGTAATTTCTCAATCTTCTCCTCCATGGTTTTAATTCGTACATTCTGCTCAATTATCAGTTTGAGCATTTATTCCTTGTGCTACTCATTCTTTGTTTTCTCCTTGGTTTGGGGGTCCTCTGCAGAAGGCAGTTTCAACTATTTTCTCAATAATGCAATGTATGTGTTCTTCTTCTTGATAATATCTTTAGCAGCTTTGACATTAGTAGTGTTTTATCCAGTTTTAACTACTAAGTCCTCCAATGACTTAACCCTGCTGTCTTTAGATAAAGATGATACTTTCTCTATCTTCAACTTTGACTGCACATTTGACAGAGAAGTTTTAAGCTTTGACAATGCCATAGTTGTGTTGGTCATCGTTGAGAACAACATCTCACCAGACTGCCTATGCATGTCCATTTGATCAATTGGATCCATTTGATTTGCATCAAATGTAAATATAGTTTTCTTATAATCAGAAGAAACTTTAGGAAAAGGGACTTGAGCCTGCAAAAAGGTAATTTTCATTCTTCCTTTCTCACTGTCAAATGTTGTCAACAACCTGTGTTGTGATGTGGAAGTCTGCTTCCAAAAATGTGCATAAACATTAGCTTCCAAAGCTTCATTCTTCTACTTGATTTCAAGGAAGTTAGTAAAAACATTTGGCTCATCTGTTTCACTTGCTCCTATTGATTGAGTAATTTCTAGCAAATTTTGTAAAGTAGAAGAAGAAGAAGGAGTAGTAATTACAGATCCTTTTGTCCCTACAGAAACCTGTGAATCATCCAAATTGATAATGATAGGCTCATTTTGACCCTGAGTTGTAGTGCCCTTTGATTCAATCCTTGATTTCTTATGGTAATGGATGAATTCCTTCTCTCCAATTGTTGATGATGATGATCCTTCCCTAGGCCTCTTGTCATGTTTATTTTGAGAAGTAGGAGTCTGAAGAGGAAGGAGGTAAAACCTATTCTTCTGCTTCTTGAAGAGTATTCTCTTCCCATTGTTCCTGATTTCTAAACTTATCAATCTCTGGCCTAGGTGTATGATTATAAGGAGTGGTTTTGAGTTCCACCCTTAAGTCTGAAATAATGTTGAATGGATCATACGACCAGGTAAAGTTGGGTTGGAAACTCATCTATTTCAAAATAGCATCTGCCTCTAAACTAGTTGATTTGGTATTACAGACGAATAATCCAACATGTGCCTTTATCTTAAAATGTGATCTCCTCTTCCTCAAAATGAAATGGAGCTCATCCATGTTCATCATCTGCCTAATAGATTCCACGGAAAAGCTTCCCATTAGAACATATTTTGGCAACTTATATGGAGTCAACTCACAGCCATATACTCGGACCTCTGTGTAATTTTGTTAAAGATACTAGTCTCCTATTCTGACTTCATTACTGAGGTGCAAGATCCTCTTAATTTCCGAGCTAATCTTGGGTTCACTTTGACTGCTGAGGAGCTGTGCAATTAGGTGAATGAAATAGTCTATGAAATCTGAAAATCTGAACTCAATTGAGTTATTTCTAATTGATGAAATCCAATGAATAACTTCTTGATTCTCTTGATGATCATCCTGCTTGTGCAAAGCAATAGGAAACCTGTCTCCGTGTCGAAAAATAAACATATGAAATTGAATAAAGGAGTATTTAAACACTCCTTCAGTAGTGAGGTTCATCAATTTCTCATGCATAGCTTGAGCCAAAAATTTACTGTAGTTATACATGAAGGAAGGCTTATTTTATTTGGAAAAGATAGATAGATATCCTAGGATAGCTTCATCTACCCATTGGTTTGATTGATAGCCTAACAAGCAAGAAATAAGGGAAATTATATGTTTAGCTATTTCAGGGAACATAGATGTTGGGTAAGGAGGATTCTTCTTGGGAGCTCAGTGTCTTCAGGGAGAAAGATATCAATGATTTGAGCTTTCTGAGGGAAAGTCAGCTTGTGATACAGGTCAAATAGGGTTGCAGTGGAGAAAAAACTAAGGGAGTCACTATCAAGTATCAGAAGCATTTTGTTTATGGTTTCTGCAGAAATAGTTATCGGAATGTCTCCTTTCTGAGCTACAATTGTTCTCTATAAGGGATTATATTTGGATTGGGACCAGATAACTAGGTCAGGAAAGTAAGAAGTATGGGGAAACATGTACAAGGGTAAATTGGATTCCCAGAGGTTTATTTCATCCTAAGAATCAAAGTAGGTCTACTTCAGCCAGTTGTGTAATTCAACATGGCGTATTCACATTCGGTGTTTGCAACTTTGAAGTATTGATCGGCTAATGGGATATGGTCAGGTCTAAAGCATCAGACGTCTTTGGGGTTTCTGGAGTTGTAGAGGAGATGAAAAAGGGTTTATCCTTTTTCTTTGGAGCCATGGGTATAATAGAGTTATAATGGTGCAGGGCACAAAAATGTAGAGGTAGCTTAAGAGGATACTTCCAGTTACAAGCTTGACTAAAATAGAGAATTTGCAGACAAGAACAGTGAATAGAAATAGTGGAATATTAGTAGAAGAAAGGAAGATGTAACAGGGGAGATGAATATTTATAAAGAATTTAGGATGCTCGTTACATTAGAGGTCGTTGCTAATCAGCTAATCAGAAAATTAATACATTAACTAGAAGGAAGAGCAGCAACAGGAAGGGCATTAATGGCGGTAACAAATACACAAGATTGGTTAACAAATATTGACAAGGGCACATGGCATGGAGTGATTGGAGGAGGATGGCGTGAGAGAAGTAACAGTTGGTGTGGTATCGGGGAAGCGCAAGAGTGTGGATGGCAGATTTCGGGGGGTGGGGGGCGATAATGGTAAGTGGTTTGGAGTGAGGGGGGTGAGAAGTGTTTGGGGAATGACATGTGTAGAGCTATAACTAGGGTCTCTTTCACCTCTAATTATCCCACATTAATAAGTCAATCCGGGAACGTTTTGTTATTGCAAAGAGTAACTCAATCCGAGGCTATTCGTCAGAGTAATGCTTAGTAGTACAGCGTTCAGAAAATACAAGAGTAAACGGATGCTAAACTATGACTAAATTACTTCAAAAGGATAAAATCACACAAGGCAGCTTATCAGTCAAGGGTGCGGAAGCGATAACCCATCCCTCTAGAAACTGATGGAAAGGAAATTAGAGCATGGACCATAGGTCTGGGAGCTAGGCAGCAACTGCTGAGGCTCACTACAGCCTTAGACCTTCTCTCACACCAAAGCAGCAAATACAAGTAAATGGAATGGTAGAAAGTAAAATGGAACAACAAATAGGAAATGGAACAACAGTAAATGGAACAGAAATCAAAAGAACTAAATCTCGTGATTCAAAACCAACTGATTCACACTCTGATATAACATTCTTTTCCCCTCAAGCAAACTGGATGGAATATACTTTATGGAACAACACTCATTGATGAATTATAGAACAGCAATAATCAACCATATATGCACGTCTCACATTAATATAGTAATCTGAGAATGAAGGATAATATAACTATGTTTCAAAACAGAGTAACATTACTTCCAAGTTCCAATAATTGTTATTTTACATGGATACAATGACAGTAACATTCACACCGATGCTCTGTAACAGAAATAGTTAGTTTAAGACTAAAAACACGCGATTCAACTTTGAAGAGATTCAACTCTGAAGAGGTACAGAGTCATTACACGAATTTTCTGAGAAAGACCATTAACGCATTGATCATAACAGAGCATAACATAGCATATGAAAGATATATCAGATTACTGAGTAATAAAGATAAGCAAACCACGCATAAATCACAGTATAATGATATAGCAGCAATTGTAAAGATATGATACACAACAGCAGTAGTGTACTCCACTACAGGCTGGACCCTTAGCCGCCAGCGGACGCTGCTGGGTTACTTCAGAAGGAAAAGAGTGAACAACAATGCCCAAATTATGTGTTAATCATTAAATGGTGAAATCATTACAATAGTTGAAGCTTTGAGACTTACAGCATAAAACAATCCTTCCTTCCTCCTATCCTATCATGAATCCTTGCTTCTGAATCTCTAATTCAAATCATCAAGTCTCCATCATTCGAATCCCCAAAGTCATCCTGAAGTCATTATGAAATCATCCCATCTCTGATCTCTGTTTTCATTTAAATAGAGAGTTCAGAGAGAAGTTACAATAAAGATAAGTACAACATGATTTATTTTACAAAATTGGATTGATTCTACCAGTTGATCAACAAGAAAATATATTTCCTTTCATCTCTCAACAAAAGCAAGACGAATTTGGCTTTGCAACTGAGATTTGGAGGACGGCTGCAACAGCAAATCTGAGAAATCTGTGCTCAAAGAACCCTGCGTTTCTCTCTGTACAAGCCGAATTTTGGAAAACCATTCTTTGATAAAGTTAATTGGGCCCGTTCTGGACAAAACCCATGTTCTGGATTTCTCAGATTCGTCTTCATTTTCTCAGAATCTCAACCGCAATACTGTCACTCCTTAATCCAGCGAATTTCTGAGTTGGCAGATTTAATGGTCAAATCTTCAATCTGGAAATTATCTTGGAGGCTAAAAATGGTGAATAATGTTACAACTGATTTATGAGAACTATCATTGATAAAATAATTCATAATCATCAATTTATAGATTAAAGGAGATAAATTAATTAGAGCATAAATTCATCATAAAATGGAGTTATATAATAAATTATAATAAATGACATGATGAAGATTAGTGGAAATGGGTGGGATAAGTGTTCAAAAGTGATAGTAATAATGGCATATTGACGGCCCAACATACCCCCACACTCAATATGTTGCATGTCCTCATGCAACGAAATATGAATATATTGCATGTCCTCATGCAACCCAAAAACAAAAACCCATGTGTTAACCAAGCAATAAAAAAATATGTTCATCTCAGCTCATGAAATGGATAGAACAAATGAATTCTTCCTTAATTAATGAATATTCAATTTTAGCAATCTTTGATGAAGGCATAACAATTTTTACATTGACATGCAACTATATGTATATATGAAGTTGCAACAAAATATGATATAAGTGACAGCAACCTTCATTAACCATTTTCCCAAAAACTACAAACCAGATTTTGTTGAAATGTGGTAAGTAAATTTTTAATATATAAATGCTTCTATGATCCAAAAATCGGACTGTTTTGATGCACGGATCATGAGATATAAACAAAATAGTTTTAGGTGAGAGTGCATGATTTCCGAAATTTTATGAATCAATTTATCTTGAATTTATCTAGGTATGTGTATTTTAATAGTATGTTTGTTTCCTAGAGATCACAAGAATTGAGTTCATAGTTTTAAAAATATTATGGAAATCAGTTTCTACACTGAAATTGTATGCCTTAAATGAGAAAAAAAATAGAAAACATCCATCATGCGTAGCAATTCCTCCCCCTCTTTGAAAAATTAGCATGCCCTCATGCGATGTTAGAAAACAAAGAGAGGTGGTTGCTACTATCTGTTGAATTCTATGCTTGGTGTAAAACAACATGGAATAAGGGAGGTGTTGAGAATGAATAAGAATATAAATGGATGATAAGTAATATGAATGACGTGATCATAAGAAAGAAATGAAGGAACACTCCCCCACACTCGGAAATGATATGCTGCTGAAAAAGAAGGAAGTGGTAAAGATGTGAAATGAAGGATGATAAATAATGCGCAAAATGATTTTTCATTAAATTCTCCTAAATTCGTAATAAATTAGAAAATTATGCTATTTTACCTCAAGTTTTACCTCCAAAAGAAAAATGTGGAATAACATATACGTTGGCAGTTGTTGAAGTTGATGTAGGCAAAGTTGGTGCTGAAGGTGATGCAAAAGGTGGAATCCAGGTAAGCACATAATGTCTGAACAGTTGTTCACGTTTGTGAGTTGCTCGAGCCTCTTCTGTTAGTTGCAATAGGGTGGTCATGCTGCGAATAGAGTTCTGCCCCATACTTGTTAGTCTCCTGTAAACAAATCACTATTTTGCATACAATGTTCTGGAATCCATAGTGTTAGTTTTAAATAGCAATAGATTAAGATGCATGCAAAAATTTCAATTAGAAAAACTTATCAAATCAACAAGTTATGGCAGAGTGCAGTAATCATATCACATGCAATCCCATAATGCATACATTCCCCCCTCCAATTGGAAAAGCAATTCCATGACCATAAAGCATATGAGAGGTGTTGGGCTGACGACAAAGCAAGGGAATGAACAATACAATAGTAAATGAAGCAGAGTACATAGTACACATATCAATGATAGGACAGCGAGAGTTATGGTTATAATGAGAGCAGAGTGTATAAAGATAGTTATGAATAAGAGATAGGATGCTTTGGATTGATGATAATTTATGCAAAAATGAAAAAGGACAACAATATGCTAAAAAGATGCTCTGCTGACGGTATTCTAGCTGAAAAATGATGTGATTGATCATAAAACAATTTATCATGCATAAAGGTTCAAAACAGGGAAAAAAATTAAGGAAATAACTTCTCTGATAAAAATAAAAAATAAGAAAAGGGTATTATAGTAATGATTGACGATAAGATATAACTTCAATACCATAAGCAGAGCCGCTGCTGCCAACAGGCGTCCATAGCCTCGGCAGGGTTGCTTTTTAACCCATATGAGCCAGAATCCTCAATTTATAACTAGAGAGTTTCAGTGCTGTTCTACAGAAGAGATCAGTGTGCTGGCTTGGTAACCAGATAACCACACTGCCATTCACTGGGATGTAGCAAAAGTGATCAGGCCGGCTCGTGATGAGACCTCCTATTCCAAGGATAATTTAGCTATCCAATGGATCATAACCCTGGTGTGGTGGTCATAATGGGAATGTCACTTTGTTACAGCCTTATGAACATCGTAGGCTGGCTCGTAATGAGACCCCCTATCCTCCATCTGCAAACAAAATTTTGTTGTTATTACACATTTTTATGATAAAAAGAGGGAGGCTCAGTACTCCTTAAGAGCAGGGATGGTGGAAGAA